>VSMD01022572.1:0-23910 GCA_008750895.1 Mirza zaza
CACTTTATTGCCCAGGCTAGAGTGAGTGCTGTGGCGTCAGCCTAGCTCACAGCAACCTCAAACTCCTGGGCTCAAGCAATCCTGCTGCCTCAGCCTCCCAAGTAGCTGGGACTGCAGGCATGCGCCACCATGCCCAGCTAATTTTTTTTCTATATATATTAGTTGGCCAATTAATTTCTTTCTATTTATAGTAGAGATGGGGTCTCGCTCTTGCTCAGGCTGGTCTCGAACTCCTGAGCTCAAAGGATCCGCCCACCTCGGCCTCCCAGAGAGCTAGGATTACAGGCGTGAGCCACCGCACCCGGCCCTCTTTTAGCTCTTAAAAATTAAAATCTTTTTAAACTGTGGTTAAAAAATGCACATGACAACATTTGTCAATTTAACCATTTTTAAGTGTACAGTTCAGTATGTTAAGTATTTTTACATTGTTGTGTGATCACATTGTTGTGATCTCCAGAACTTTTTCATCTTGCAAAACTGAAACTCTATAACCATTAAACAACTCCCCATTTCTGGGGATGCCTACTACACTATAACAGGCACTGGAGATACACTAGTAAGGAAAAGCATGCAGGGTTATTACTGCCCTCATGGAGTTTACATTTGGAGAAACTTATTGTGTCACTAACTATAAAATAACTGGGCCAGGCGTGGTGGCTCACGCCTGTAATCCTAGCACTCTGGGAGTCCGAGGCGGGCGGATTGCTCAAGGTTGGGAGTTCGAAACCAGCCTGAGCAAGACCCTGTCTCTACTAAAAATAGAAATTAATTGACCAACTAAAAATATATATACAAAACAAAATTAGCTGGGCGTGGTGGTGCATGCCTGTAGTCCCTGATAACTCGGGAGGCTGAGGCAGTAGGATCGCTTGAGCCCAGGAGATTGAGGTTGCTGTGAGGTAGGCTGATGTGATGGCACTCACTCTAGCCTGGGCAACAAAGTGAGACTCTGTCTCAAAAAAAAAAAGAACCCAAGGATCGGGAATTGTCCTGTGATGGGGACAGCGGATGGGCCCCAGGGAGTTTGGGGGAGCCACTCTGTGCTGCCAGACCAGTGCCCCAGGTTTACCACTCAGCTGGGATCTGAACATGCACGACTGCGTCTCCAGTGGGAATGCGCTCAGGACTGCCGGGGTGCCACAGTAGGGAGGTCACTTGCTCTAGCTTGAGCAACAAAGTGAGACTCTGTCTCAAAAAAATAATAACTGTAGTCAGTAACACGAAGAAATAAATGGTATTCTGGACATTTTATAGGGGTTTTGACCACTTTAGTTTTGTGCCTGGAAACTTTTATCTCAAAGATAAAAGATAACAAAATTGGGGGTCTAATACAGAGTCACAAGTTATGACATAAAAATGTCAAGATTTCTGTGTGGTTCTTCAGTAGTCTATGTTGGGGTCTATAAGTATCAATTTTGTGATGTGTCAATGCCTACAGACAAAAGTTTAGTCATGTCTATATTTTAAATATTTCCAAGAGTCTTTAAAACACATACTTTTTGGGGCCAGGTGTGATGGGTCATGCCTGTAATTCTAGCACTTCGGCAGGCCAAGGTGGGAGGATCACTTGAGCCCAGGAATTCTACATTAGCCTAGGTAACACAGTGAGATTCTGTCTCTACAAAAAATTTTAAGAACTAGCCAGACATGGTAGCAAGTACCTGCAGTCCTAACTATGGGAGACCGAGGCAGAGGAATCACTTGAGCCCAGGAGTTCAAGGATGCAGTGAACTATGATTGCGCCAGTGCACTCCAGCATGGGCAACAGAGTAAGACCCTGTTTCTAAAATAAACAAAAAAAAGATATATGTATTTAGGCCTAGTAATTCCACTCCTAAGAACTTAACATAAGGAATAGAGCTTCGGCCGGGCGTGGTGGCTCACACCTGTAATCCTAACACTCTGGAAGGCCGAGGCGGGCGGATTGCTTGAGGTCAGGAGTTCGAAACCAGCCTGAGCAAGAGCGAGACCCCGTCTCTGCTATAAATAGAAAGAAATTAATTGGCCAACTAATACACATAGAAAAAATTAGCCAGGCATAGTGGCGCATGCCTGTAGTCCCAGCTACTTGAGAGGCTGAGGCAGCAGGATTGCTTGAGCCCAGGAGTTTGAGGTTGCTGTGAGCTAGGCTGACACCATGGCACTCACTCTAGCCTGGGCAACAAAGTGAGACTCTGTCTCAAAAAAACCCAAAAAAAACATATTGTATTATGTAGTGCTGAAAAATGATATGGTAGTAGAAGATTAAGACTGTTTATCTGGGTTTTTAATTCAGATACACTTAGGTTTTATTCTTAGCTCTCCCATTTAGTTGCTGACTGATCTTGGGCAAGTGCCTGGTAGAATAAATGATAGTAGTATTTACTGTTTTTCTGGCTGCCTTCCCACTTCTCATCCATTTCTGATTATGAATGCCTTGAGAACAAGGATACTTTCTGGATCTAGCTAGCACCAGAACCTACTACAGTGCTTGACATCTTATAAAATTGTTGAATTGAAATCTTGAAGTTATGATTGTGAGGGGCACATTATGGCATAAGCTATGGTTAATGCCGTATTTCAACTGTATTGAACTTGTGTCTCTCAGAAAGCTCCTTGTTCTCTCTAGTACCGTGTTTCCCTGAAAATAAGACAGAGTCTTATATTTGTTTTTCCTCAAGAAGACACCCTCGGGCTTATTTTCAGGGGATGTGTTATTTTTTTTTAAGTACGGTACAACAATCTGCATTTATTTTCAAATACAGTTAAGTCGTCGTCTTCTGGAACATCATCGTAACTCTCCAAACCCCGAATTCCATCCTGAATTTCTTGCGACTCTATTTCCTTTAGAACCATTGGCCCCAATCTCTCATGTTGAGCAATAGAGCTCTCATTAAATGAGCACCTCTTATCCATGTATCCTGCTTGTCTTCTTTACCTCTCCGTGACGAAATGCATGGGTTGTACAGATATGCTGCATAGCCACACCCATCACTAGGTCGTATTTTTGGGTAAGGCTTATATTGCACAAATGCTTGGAAATCCTGCTAGGGCTTTCTATGGGTAGATCTTTTTAGGGTAGGTCTTATTTTGGGGGAAACACGGTAAGTTGGTTTTTGCACATACCACTCCCTCTTCCTGGGATATTTATACCCGGGTCTTTACAAATATCTTGTTTGTCTTTAGGACTCAGCTTAGGCTTTCCCTTCTTCTGGAAAGCTTTCATCATCTCCCTCAACAGGTTGGGTGTCTTTTCTCTAGAATAGGTTTCTCAGTCTTGGCACCATTATCATTTTGGACTAGGTAGTTTTTTTTGTTGTAGGTGTGCTATACTGTTCATTGCAGGATGTTTATCAGCATCCCAGGCCTCTGCCCACCAGATGCTAGTAGCATTCTGTCCACCTGGGAAAACCCAATACGTCTCCAGTCATTGCCAAACCTCCCCTAGGGAGCAAAATCACTCCTGAATGAGAATTAGAATCTAGAATTAAAGCCCTTATTCAATAATATTGTAGTTGACAGATTTTCTTAGCTGTTTTTTTCAGTAGAATGTAAGTTTCCTTAAGGACAGGAACTATACCATATTTATACTTTTTTATCTCCAGCATCTAGCTAGTGTCTGACATACAGGTAATCAGTACATATTTTTTGAATGAATTGAATATAATTCACGATAATGGATTCCAGATACCTTGTGACATACAAGCCTCATTTTAACTGGGACTGGGGTTCATTTTTAAATGTAACATAAAGGCTTCTGGACGCAATTTCAAAAAAAAAAATACATCTGATTTTTTTGAGATAGAGTCTAACTTTATTGCCTGAGCTAGAGTGCCATGGCATCAGCCTAGCTCACAGCAACCTCCAGCTCCTGGGCTCAAGCGATCCTGCTGCCTCAGCCTCCTGAGTAGCTGGGACTACAGGCAGGCGCCATCATACCCGGCTTTTTTTTCTATATATTTTTAGCTATCCAATTAACTTCTTACTATTTTTCAAGGTCAGGAGTTCCAAATCAGCCTGAGCAAGAACAAGACCCTATCTCTACTAAAAAATAGAGAGAAATTAGTTGGCTAACTAAAAATATATAGAAAAAATTAGCCGCGCATGGTGGCGCATGCCTGTAGTCCCAGCTACTCGGGAGGCTGAAGCAGAAAGATTGCTTGAGCCCAGGATTTGGAGGTTGCTGTGAGTTAGGCTGATGCCATGGCACTCTAGCCTGGGCAACAAAGTGAGACTCTGTCTCAAAAAAAAAAAAAAAAACTAAGAATAATTTGGTTTTGGATGTAAATTTGATAATCTTTTCCCATCACTGCCTCTGTTGAGATTTTTGGGGAGAAGCAGGAGGCCCTCCTGCTTCTTTGTCTTTTTATCACTTCAGTCCCATGCCAATACCATCTATCACCGGGGTCTTTCAGCTGTGCCTTCAAAGTAGATTTCAAATCCAGTTGCTAAAGCACCTGAGTCTAAGCTATTACCATCTCTTGTCTGGACTATAGTATTAGCCTTCCCCTTGGTCTTCTTGCTTGCAGTATTACTTTTTCCTGATCAGTTCTCTATACAACTACCAAAATGATTTGTAAAAAATGTGAATTAGATGATGTTATTTTCTTGTATTGGAAAACCAGTGGTTTATTGTGTCAAATAATTCACCTCTAAGTGGTGTTAATTCCTGAAACAATTTTGACTTGAAAATTGTCATTGTGTTGCTTCTTTTTCCAGGAGGAACAGCACAACATGCTGGGTTCTGGATTTAAAGCTGAGCGCTTACGAGTCAATTTGAGATTAGTCATAAATCGTCTTAAACTATTGGAGAAAAAAAAAAGTGAGTAGCACATGATTGCTCTACCTTTTCTTCCCCAAAATATATCAGTGGGTGCTAGCACCACGGTACTCGATCTTTTAGGCCAGTACTATGAACTCTAAGGGATCTCATGTGTTTTGAACTTTTGATGCATTTCTGCCTCCTGTAACTAGTTAGATTGAATCACTTTGTTGCAGGGAAAGGGACATAGTCTTGCTGTGGAACAGGTAATATTACTCCTGAGTTGGAGATGTCAAGCTATGGGAACCATATTCTTAACTACACAAAGCAACAAGTTCTAGAGTAGATGGCATGGAACTAGATTTCCTAAGGGAAAGTACGCTGGGATATAGTAGACATACCCAGTTCTCTGTTGGGATAGAGGTCAGCTCACAGACCAGGTGCCAGAGCAGTACTGTTGTGTGACTGGAGTGGAATTTGTGCCTTAGCGGAACTGGCTCAGAAAGCAAGGAAGGAGATTGCTGACTATCTGGCCGCTGGGAAAGATGAACGAGCTCGGATTCGTGTGGAGCACATTATCCGTGAAGATTACCTAGTGGAGGCCATGGAGATCCTGGAGTTGTACTGTGACCTGCTGCTGGCTCGGTTTGGCCTCATCCAGTCTATGAAGTAAGATATTTTGATTCAAAGACCTAAATCACTTCTGGTATTTCAGAAGGGAGTAATACTCATCTATTCCTACTAAGGGATTATTTCATGTACCCAAGGATGTTTGCCTACCAGTTGGCTTGAAGGTTTAATCTCAATGTAGATAACTGTCGAAAAGAAAATACAGAATCTGGGCCAAGCATGGTGGCTTACGCCTATAATCCTAGCACTCTGGGAGGCTGAAGCGGGTGGATCATTCAAGGTCAGGAATTCGAAACCAGCCTGAGCAAGAGTGGAGACCTCGTCTCTACTAAAAAAAAAAAAAAAAAAAGAAATTAATTGGCCAATTAAAAATATATAGAAAAAATTAGCTGGACATGATGATGCATGCCTCTCTAGTCCCAGCTACTCGGGAGGCTGAGGCAGAAGGGCTTGAGCCCAGGAGTTTGAGGTTGTTGTGAGCTAGACTGACGCCATAGCACTCTAGCCTGGGCAAAAGAGTGAGACTCTGTCTCAAAAAATAAAAACACAAGAAAAGAAAATATAGAATCTTAAATTGAGTTTGAGTCTGGCTCAACCTGTAGCCTTGGGCTTGTTGCCTAGTTGAATTTTCCTAAAAGAAAAATAAGGTAATGAAAATGGCTGGAAGCCTAGCGTTACTGTGAGAATCCAGTGAGATACTGAAATAGCTTTAGAGACTAGCAGATATATGATACAAAAGCCAGGGTTTTGTTGATTTTGAATGTTAAGTTATATTCATTTTTTTTCCTTGATTAGGGAGCTAGATTCTGGTCTGGCTGAATCTGTGTCTACACTGATATGGGCTGCTCCTCGACTCCAGTCTGAAGTGGCTGAGTTGAAAATAGTGAGTACAACCAGTTTCAGTGCTGTTTGTAGTTTTTCGTATCGTGAGGGAGGTAGCTTAATGTACGTTACTTCTGCTCATTTGACCAGGTATTTTGTACCCTTCTCATGCTTTTCAAACAGCTTTGTAAATTCCTTTTTCCTTTTCAGGCCTCAGATGATAGAATAGTATTTTACAAACTTGAATAATTTTTTTAAGGAGCAAAGTTTCGTGTATTTCTGCAAAAATTTTGTCTTAAATTATTTTTATTATAATGTTATTTATACAAATAGAAAAGTTCTTATACAATTGTAAACCAGCAAAGTTAAAAAAATAGTAATTTAAGGTGACAGATGTTTTGCTTTATTTGTTAATTCTACAACTATTTATTGAGTGTATGCTATGTGCTAGGTGAGTGCTGAGGGTAACAGTGGTGAGCAAAATGTGGCAGCAGCCATACTCTTGTAGCTTAAAGTCTCTAGTGGAAGAGATGGACATTAATCAGAAAATTGCACATCACAGCAAGGGTATGGTACTGACTGCTAGGATACAAATTTCAGTTGAGTATTCAATTTTATGCATCTTTGCCTTTTTGTTTTATTTTCTAGGAGTGTGTCTCAGTCTTATCTCCTGCCCCATTTGTTGAGATTTCTTTGTCTTGTCTATGTTTTTATTTTTCAAGAGGTCTTTTTAATTATTTGAATATTTTTAATAATCTCTTTTTTTGATTTTGGAGATTGGCTCTCACTATGTTGCCCAGGCTGGTCTTGAACTCCTGAGCTCAAGCGATCCTCCCACCTCAGCCTCCCAAGTAGCTGGAACTACAGGCACCATAGTCTGTTGCTTTTGTTTCATGCCTTCTAACTTTCTGAGGATATTAATTATAGTTTCCTTTTTAACTTTCTTTTCTTTCTGTCATGTTTGTTTCCTTCAAGTTCGTTTTTTTTTTTTTTTTTTATTTCTTAGTTTTAGACTCTGTTTTGTAGTAGAGGCTTTTCCAAAGGATTGGTGGTTCTTGGCTGTCAGTTTACATTTGAGAAAGAGGCCCTGAAAAACAGATTGGAACCTGTGTGTGCATGGATGGGGTTTACTGCCAGATGCCCTCATTATCGAGTGAGCTAGCTAAGCTCTTTCTTGGGGAAATTCCAGACTGTCAGAAACTAGTTTTCTTTCTTTGGGTTGGTCATTTTCCCCAGAAATGACCAATTTCCTTCTATCTTCTACCTGGAGAATATAAGCTGGCTGCCAGTATTTCTGAGAGCCCAGTGAAGAAGGAAGCCAAAGTCTCACTGTTTGACATGTAGACTTACACATAGTTCTCCTGTTGTCAGTAAGTATCTCTGCTGTCTCCTGTGTGTGGAGTCCAGAGTCTCTCTGATTTTACTTCCCCAGAGAATAAACCTCCTATTTTCTGTTAGGGTAGTCACTGAGTTATATGTACAGAGAAAGGGGAGAGTAAACGCAACTGCTTCTTATACAGACTTTAAATTTCAGTCTCATTTTTAGTCTCTCCTGTACTCTTCCTTTAAAAATCTCACAGTGGAAAAGGCTTATATGTCACAAAACCCAAAGTCATAAACAAAGAATGATAAATTAATATAAGTAAAAATAAAATAGTCTCTGTATAGTGCAAAGCAAAACAAAAATCACAGGTCAAAAGACAAGTGACATTTATATCATAGGTACCAGGTACCCCTGAAAGTCTGCATATGGAACGGTAAGAACTCCCCCACTGGGCTCCCAGAATGTTGGGACCACTCTGGTTCAGTGTCACTGTCGTCTCCTGCCTGGACTATTATAGTAGCTTCTTGAATATTATTCTTAAACCCGTTTTGACTTCTTTCAGTCTATTTACCATTCCATCAGAACAGCCTGAAGGTTTTATTCAAAACGCACAGATCGAATCCTGTCACTACTTCTTGCTTTAAAGCCTTTCAGTAGCTTTCTGTTGCTCTTGTGATCGAAACAAAACTTCTTAATATGGTTGATGGGGCTCTACGTTGTCTGGTTCCCACCTGCCTTCTTACTTAGTTTCCTACCATACTCCTCTCTCAGGCTCTGTACTAGAGGCTTCCTTCCTTTATTTCAGGCTTGAGGATTGGCCTTGGTTTTTCTTAGCACATGCTCTCTTCTTTTTCTGAAATCATCTTTCTTCTTGAAGCATCATTTCCTTCAGAAAGACATATACTTTTCTGATCAGATCTGATTGTCCTGTTATAAGCTGGAGATAGCATGGTGTACCTTCCCCTTGGTAGCACTTATCACATCTGTGGTTATACCTTTATTTGTGTGATTATTTGGTTAATGACTATTTTCCCCAGAGACTATAAGATTCTATGAGTAGGAACACATGTCTGTATTTGTTCATCATTATATTTATATTGCATGCCATAATGCTTGTATAGTGTTTGGCTCTGTTAATTGAATGGATGAGTAAACAAGTAAATGAATGAATGAATGAGTATCCCTTAAGGTTTTATAGACTCCAGTTTTTTGTAGATCCTATGATAGAAGCATGTTAACTATTGATAGAAGGAAGCTTGAAGCGGTCTGTAGGAATGGTTTCCGTTTTATTTACTATTCTTTTTTCTCTTTAGGTTGCCGATCAGCTCTGTGCCAAGTATAGCAAGGAATATGGCAAGTTATGTAGGACCAATCAGATTGGAACTGTCAATGACAGGGTAATGGGCATTCTTGGTAAAAATGAAGCAGTGCACAGGGGTGGGGGAGAGGTTATTTTATTGCTTGTGGTGATTTTAGTGGGTACCACTGTGTGACTCAGTTAATCTAGGATTGCACATTTCATAGTGAGGGTGAGAAGAACAGCTGTGTGACTGGTAGTGCAGTCACCTGCTTTACCCCTGCCCAGTACCTCTAATTATGATGCTGTCATTCCTGGCTTTTCCCTCATCCTTTGTGCCCCTTGTGATTTATGAAGGTAGGAAGTGAGGTGGGGAGAAGTGTGGATGAATTGAAATGTGGAAGGAAGCTATGTTAGCCTTTTACCAACACCTGGGTCATGTGTAATTGGAGAATGTAAGAGAGAGACGGGTGCTGTGACATGCCTTGTGATTCTGAAAAAAATCATTGAACTGCTCTGAACCTCTTTTTCCTCAACTTTACCTGTAAAATGAGAGGACCTAGGTTTAAATGGTAAGACAGGTTAGGATTAGGCTGGATGATGTAGATCTGTGTTAACCATGGGTCTTTTACTTATAGCTAATGCACAAACTGAGTGTGGAAGCCCCACCCAAAATCCTGGTGGAGAGATACCTAATTGAAATTGCCAAGAATTACAATGTGCCCTATGAGCCTGACTCTGTTGTCATGGTAAGTTTATCCCACAGTACAAAGGCAAATAAATGAGTATGTAAATATGACCTTCTTTGAAAAAATAACCATATTCTTTGTACTAACTTAAGTTTGTGTATGTGAATTTAAGCCTTTGTCCAGTTACTGCCTTTTTGAGTAACAATATGCCACCCATATTTCTTAGAGTATCCTTAAGAATTAGATTAAATGAATAAATGCAAGCACTTCGAGGAGGTATAAACCTTGATACAAATGTAAAAATGCCATTATTATTGCTACTTTTCAGTGAACGTAAAGAAATTGAGAATCCCCCTATGAAATGTCCCAAGACCTAAACAGTTCCTAAAACATTTCTTGGGTGCCCACCATGTGCCAGATAGTGCATAGAAGGCTGAGAATACAGAGATATATAAAAACAGGGTCTCTGTACTGAGACCTTACAGCATAAGGTGGGTAAATATGCAAACAATAATCATTAGCAGTTAAAGTTGATGGGGTGTGGTGGGTGTTTTGGTGTGCTGCTCACTCACCCTCTTTAGCCCCAGTTGAGGTACCCCTGCAGGTCTATCCCAGCTTCAAAACTCATGGAAAATTGGCCGAGGCCTTTGTTGTGACCACAGTGCAGTCCAGCTTCTCGAACTAGCCTACTCTACTTCCTTTACTTTCCCCAGAGGTGTTCATCTCAAGAGCACTCTCCAGTAAACTTCCTTCATGGTAATCTCCATCTCAGAGTCTGTTTCCTGAGAAACCTGGCTTTGGACATGGATTAATGATAGAGGTTTTTCTCTTTTTCTCAGGCAGAAGCTCCTCCTGGGGTAGAGACAGATCTTATTGATGTTGGATTCACAGATGATGTGAAGAAAGGTGGCCCTGGAAGAGGAGGAGGAGGGGGTGGGTTCACAGCACCAGTGGGCGGACCTGATGGAACAGTGTCAATGCCCATGCCGATGCCCATGCCCATGCCATCTTCAAATACACCTTTTTCATATCCACTGCCAAAAGGACCGGTAAGTATACATATAAATAAGTGTGGGTGTAAGCTTTATAAAATGTTACAGAGTATGACAAGTCAGCTCTGTGAATACACTTAGGAATTGTAGGAGCTTTTAGCAGTGTGAACATTTGGTATTAGCTTAGTGATTACATCGTGGAAAAAAATAGCATTGGGGTTTAGAGAAAGTCTTTTGGCTGAGCTTATAGGTAATGGAGTGGGAAAATCTAGAAAAATGGTGCTAGAAAAACCCTGTCCATATAGGTTTACTTAATATCTTTGGGACTTACTGCAGTCATGCTAGCAGCTTTTTCCACTAATGAATAAACCGGCACTTATTACCAGGCAGAAAAACCTCCTTTGTGGATAAGGAGGAGGTCATAGCTAGTATGGAAGTCTGATTAGAATTTTCTTTTGTAGATAATGAACTACTTAAGTAATTTGAAGAATAGCTATTGGCTATAGATCTATAGAAATGTGGAATCCTTCCAACCACATGTGGTCCTTTTGGGCATCTTGACTATATATATTCAATGTGAGGATATATATATATTTCTCCCTTCCCACACACGAACCTCAGAAATTGCAAATCAGGGGCAGTGTCTCTGATGTTGCCTTTCTCCTCTTGCAGTCGGATTTCAATGGATTGCCAGTGGGAACTTATCAGGCCTTTCCCAGTATTCATCCACCTCAGATACCAGCAACTCCCCCATCGTATGAATCTGTAAGTGCCTGACCCTCTTTTATAAGCAACAGGAGAGAGAATCCCATGAAGAGACCAAAATAATGACCACAGGGAAGGCAAAGTTTTAATCAACTCCTAGTACCAGCATTGCTCTTGCTTTGGGATTCTTGTGTTGCTTTAACGCTACCCTGGAAGTGGGGAGTGGCGGTGATGGCAGCGTCGTTGGTGGCAGTGCTTTGTCTGTGCAGTTATGCCAGGAATCAGGAAGGAGCTGCAGATCTCTTAGAGTCGTAGTACCCTCTGAGGGTATTTAACCAGTTTGTTGGTTTTTTTTAAACTAGGCAGAAAATCACATTGAGCTGGTATAGTTTTGGTGCTAGAATATAATTATTAAAATAGTAATGTTAAAAGTTCTCAACACTTATGTAAAGGAATAGTGACCACATTTTTGTCTTAACAAAAGCATTTAGCACATTTGAGACTATAGTATTGATTTCACATTTTAGTCTTGTAGTTAAAACTTATTAATATTAATACCGTGTTTCCCCAAAAATAAGACAGGGTCTTATATTTATTTTTCGTCGACATCCTAGGGCCTATTTTCACGGGATGTGTTATTGTTCTCTCAAAGCCTCAGCTTGCGGCACGCACAGGATGGCTGGGACCTAATCGGAGGAGCCGACCTTGTTGGTGGGGCTGCCCGCACCTTTCCTTCCTGTCATCTCTGGGATAATAGCTGTCCCGATGGGGCAGATGAGAAGGGCTGCTCATGGTCTTTACCATTGTGTGACAAAATGCATGGGTTGTGCAGATAGGCTACGTAGCCACGCCTATCACTAGGTTTTATTTTCGGGGTAGAGCTTATATTGCACAAATGCTTAGAAATCTTGCTAGAGCTCATTTTATGTGTAGGTCTTATTTTCGGGGAAATACTAGTAGCTAGTACAATAATGATGCCTTGAATTTTAAGTTGTTAACAGCTTTGGTTCGGAATTAGATCTTTTTCTGCCAGCATTGTTTCCTCAGTATATGCCTTTTGACCTTGGTTTCCATCTGACACTTTACTGAGAAAACAAATTGGTATGGCACTTGGTATGTAAATTACTCATGTAGGAAAATCTCCCTGTTCCTGAGCTGTTTTTTGGTTTTATCTCTAGGTGATTTGTTTTACCTTGGGCCTGAGTTTTTCTTATGCTTTGGTCTTGCATGTGTCAAAGCATGACCCACAGCTGTTTCTAGGAATGAGGTAGAAGATCTTTATCAATATTTGAGGACATGGTTCTTAAAGTCGTATTCAGTGGTTTAGTGCTTTCTCTTTGCCTGGAAGGTGAAGGTATCATTGAAAAAAAAAGTGTCATGGTATGGTAAGAATTTTCTTTTTCTCTGCTTGGCAGTTGAGAGTTCAACATGGTATCTGCCTGGTTGGAGGAAGTGGAGGGAGGGAGGAGCAGTTCTGTGGAGCAGGTTCTGTTGCTTTTGGTGAACAACTTAGCTCTTGGAAAACACAGGGGCTTATTGGTACTCATACTTTTTCTAGTGATGCCATTGCTTTATCCTCTGATAAGTCTTTGTGTTCCAGGTTGATGACATTAATGCTGATAAGAATGTTTCTTCTACACAGATTGTTGGTGAGTGTGTCAGAAACCTTTCAGGTTTCTGAATCCTCTGTTTTGACATTATTGTTCTTCCCTTAGAGACTGTTTCCACATCCCTGGTATTCTACCCACATTTCCCATTCTCTGCCCAGAAGTAGTATGGCTAAAACAGAACAACATTTTCTGCTTCCAAAGATAAAAGATTTTCCCCAAGTTCCCTGTTTCTGTCAGTGGTATCATCTTTTTTTTTTTTTATCTCCTGGACAGGATCTCACTCTATTACCCAGGCTAGAAGTACAGTGGCTCAATCATAGCTCACTATAGCCTTGAATCCTGGGCTCAAGCAATCCTCCTGGCTTAGCTTTTCTAGTAGGGAGGACTGGTGCTGTGCACCACCATGCCTGGCTAAGTTTTTAAAACCTTTTTAGAGAGACAGGGTCTCGCTGTAGTGCCCAGGCTGGTCTGAAACCCCTGGCTCAAGCGATGCACACCCCCCACCCTCCCAAAAGTGCTGGGATTATAGACATGAGCCATGCCTAGCCTATTTTTTTTTTTTTGATCTTATAAAGATCAAGTCATGGTCCAGTTTCTTAGTATTGTTGCTTCAGTTTCCATTGTGTCTGGAAATACAAAAAAACTTTTTATAAATCAGGGTACTAGAGAGGTAATAGGTGAAAATAAGCACAGATAATAAGAGTATAGTTAAGTTTATTTTCATAACGCATGCATGTTTATGTAGCTCTCCATGCAATTAAAAAATAAAATGCTACCAGAAACCCAGAGGGGGAATACTTTTATTAAAGTACAATTTATATTAAAAAAACATATAGGCTGAGTTTTTATATACACTCAACTACTACTGGAGTCAAGGAATAGACTGTTTCCTCCATTTCCCCAGGGAGTTTCACCCTTTCCCCCATAGGCAAGCGCTATTCTACGGTTTAATTTCGCCTATTCTAGAACTTAGGTAAATGGGGGATGATTTTAACATAAAATACAGATTAGGCCATCATATCAGATAAAATAGTCTCCTATAACAAACTGTTTAGATGAATGTTCTGTGGACCTGGCCCCATGCATTATACTTTGACTTCCATTAAGAAGTAAATGTTGGCCAGGCGCAGTGGCTCAGGCCTGTAATCCTAGCACTCTGGGAGGCCAAGGCGGGTGGGCGGATTGTTTGAGTTCAGGAGTTGAAGACCAGCAAGAGTAAGACCCCGTCTCTACTAAAAAAAAAAAAATATATATATATATATATAAATAAATAAAAAAATTAGCCGGGCATGGTGGCGCATGCCTGTGGTCCCAGTTGCTTGGGAGGCTGAGGCAGCAGGATTGCTTGAGCCCAGGAGATTGAGGTTGCTGTGAGCTAGGCTGATGCCAAGGCACTCTAGCCCAGGCAACAGAGTGAGACTGTCTCAAAAAAAAAAGTTTTATTTTTTCTGCCAAAGGGGATCTGAGCCATTTCTCTGGCATTTGTAACATTGTGCTCCACTTCCCCTAATTTAATTAGGTCCTGGACCCAAGCCAGAAGCATCTGCAAAGCCCCCTTCTCGACCTGTGGATAACTACGACAACTTTGTACTACCAGAGTTGCCATCTGTGCCAGACACACTACCAACTGCATCTGCTGGTGCCAGCACCTCAGCATCTGAAGACATTGACTTTGATGATCTTTCCCGGAGGTTCGAAGAGCTGAAAAAGAAAACATAGGCCTCTTAAACCAGGCAACTTCTTGGAGTTGAGACTGAGCAGTTTCTCCCTGTAACAAAGAATCTCCATGAAATTCCGTTTCATCTGTTAACCATCACTGAGCACACTTCCTTGGGGCTCTCTTCCTACTTCTCCAGATTCTGCTGCTTTTCAGTTCTCTACTGATCTTAAGAGACTAACAGCCGGCAACTCTGGCCAGAACAGCTAGCTGCTGGCAGCTGTGCTTGTCTGTTTCCTGTCAGAGTGATCCCAGGTTCTCTCCTAGTCTCTCCACAGGAGAGCGGGAACGTGAACTCCTTATGGGAAGAGCCACCAGAGATGGCTGAACAGTGGAGGAGAGCACCCCATGAAGCCTCTCAGCCTTGTGTTGACTTAGAAACAAACCCCATTGAGGTGAGAGAATCAAGGCCACGGTGTGTGTTTTCTCACTCTCTAACATGGAATGGGGAAGAGAGAGAAAATGACTCAGGAGACCAGTGTTGTAATGGTTCCTGGTAGCTGGGCCCCCATTGGTATTATACACTACTCCTCACTGCAGGGCACTGTTCAACCTGGATCCAGTTGCAAAGTTGATTTGGAAAGTTGAAGGCCCCTCTTAGTTCTGCTGGATTCTCAGGGAGCCCTCTGTGGCCTTTTGCTTTATTTTGAGTGCTGTGTTTCCCTTTCACAAGAGGGCAGCACTGTAGACATTTCTGTTTTCCACATGGCATGTTCTGTTGGATTGCATTACTGGCAGAGGGAGGACAGGCCACATATTGGGCAGAAGCTGCCCTTGAAGCCTAGGGTGGGCTTCCAGCTGCCTTAATAGAAGTACTCAAGTCTTTTGGGTAGTAAGCTGGAAAGCCTACAGGACAAGAGGAGTATGTTTTCATTTGAAAACTTTATGACTAGTGGAATCTTGAAAACTGACCTCAGATAAAATTTTGGTGCCCATGTGGCTACAATTCATGGCTTTCTGGAAGTGATGAGACTCTTACTGTTGTAACTCACGTGCTCCTTTGCCCCATAACTGAAACCCTCCTTCCTCACAGGGATGGTTTTGGGATCAAAAGATAAAAAGTTTTGTTTCTGTGTAACATACCTGTTTCCACCAACTTTAGATGTTTTTGATTGGCTTGTATCTCATGGCCTAGTAGTTGCTAATAAAGTTAGAAGATCTTGTGTCCTCATTTCTTCTCTCTCAAACAATGATGTATAAATCTGAATTTTAGTGGAGAATATTTCAAGCAAGTGATCCATGTTGGTGTACAAGCCAGAGCCAGCCCTCACCTTCAGCTTCCTCAGTTATGCAGATGTCTGAAGCAGTGCAGGGCTTATTTTGGTCTCTGCGAGTTTGGTTACTCCTCTATGGCAGGGTTCTGCAGCAGCCAGAGTTCATACTTAAATCTTTATTTTAGTAAGTTTCAGTGAGCTCACTTCTGACTCATTTCTCACAGCCATCTTTTGGCAGGGGTGGTGTTCTGTTACTTGCTGCTTGGCATCAATAGCTGGTTTATTCTTAATGTTCTTGCAAGGTTATCCTATCCTGACAGGGACAGGATCCAGAAGCAAGAACTTGGAGCCAAGGGGATTTTGATTCCTTACTAACAAGAACAAAGTGTAGGCAGGGAGCAGTGGTGGGGAAAAATTCTAAAACTATATACATCTATAATTGTCTAAGCTGTGCTATGCAAAGATTAATAATAATATGCTAGGACATAAGCCAAGATAGGAAGTAACAGGATTAAGGTAGTTCATTTTCTACAATCTCAACGTCTATGCCCATTGCTGTCATGGCTTCTTGCTTAGATGAGGGGTTTGGGTATCGTTGGATTCCTAACAAACTTGAGAACTTCTGTAGTAGCGTATCTACCAGTGTAGCTTCTTTCTGAGTATTTGAAGACAAAAGGGGAAAACATAAAATTATTGCTAATGTTCAAGTAAAGAAACATCAAAGATAAATTAGTAAAGACACTATTTCTATAATGATTTTCAAGCATTTGGAGTGTTTCCGCTACTTGAGGGCCAGCTTTTTATAGGACATTAGCTATAGAGCATTATGTTGTCTTGGTTACTTGGGTTTCCTAGGAAAATAGTTGGCAGAGCTGTTGAAACCAATAAAGGGAATATGCTGATACTGTGTATTGTGTCAGTCTGTAATCTTGAGCTTTCCTGGTGATACAGTTCATATTTCACTTACCAAGCCAGAGTTACCTACCTTAGGGGACTTTCTTTCTTTTCTAAAGGCCATTAGAATAGCAGAAACAAAAAGGTTAATTATCACAAGTACTATCAAGATGACACTGGTGAGGATCAGAAAGGAGCCCAGGACTGGGTCTAAAGCAATAACGTGGAAAGACAGTAAGAACACTTTGAGAGACTAACAGTTTATTTTCTACTTTACGAACATAGCTATACACCAACATTTGGGATCCACTCATAAGACATACCTGGTGGAAACTAGGGAGAGAGGCAGGAAGATATAAAAAGGGAAATAATTTTATAAATGAGCTGACTAAAGATGTTAATTTTGACTTAAGAGCTTTCACAAGAAGAAAACAGGTAAGTTACAGTAGGATTGTAAATGATCCAAATCTCATGAGTTTTAACAGTTGCAAAAAATGTATCCAAATGTGGAAGCTTCAAGAGATAGCAAACACATACTGAAAGAATAAATGCATACCAGAAGTGAGAATGCAAACAGTATCTGCCATGTCAAGAAACTTCTCAGCTGGGCACAGTGGCTCACACCTGTAATCCTAGCACTCTGGGAGGCTGAGGCAGGAGGATTGCTTGAGCTCAGGAGTTGGACATCAGCCTGAGCAAGACCCCATCTCTCTACTAAAAATAGAAAAATTAGCAAGGCATCATGGTGTGCACCTGTATTTCCAGCTACTCGGGAGGCTGAAGCAGAAGAAGATGGCTTATGCCAAAATTTGAGGTTATAGTGAGCTACGGTGATGCCACTGTACTCTAGCCAGGGCAACAGAGTGACACTGTCTCAAAAAAAGAAGAAACTTCTACTCTAAAACATGGGAGGATTCTTACAGGATTTTTTCCATCATTATAATTACCAAATCCTGTCATTGTTTTCCTTGAGACAGAAACTACCTCTGAAAGTTCTATCATTTACTTTTCTTCATTAAAATTCCAGGCCAACTAGAATGGTTTTCATAACAATTTTTTTTTTTTTAATCTGGGTGTTCTTTTTAACATGTTTATTTTCTCTTGGTATTGATCCATTCCTTGTTGCCACTAGAGCACTGGTAAAAAAAAAAAAACCAAAAAACCAACAAGTGAGAGGACAGTTACTTATTATAAACACTACCCTGACAGGAATCTCCTAGATGACTAAATATTTTCTATCAGCCACTAAAATGTGCTTAATTATGTACCAATGCCAAGTAAATCAAATAACCTGGGCAGTCTGAGTTTATGATACAAGATTTTTTCCCAACAAGTTTGACAGCAGAAAAAATGTTTTTTAATCAAAAGATACATGTTATGAGGGGAGGGGGGGGCAAGGGCAATGTATGTAAGCTTAACATGTGTACCGCCCTAATATGCTGAAATAAAAAAAAAATTTCAAGAAAAAAATAATACATGTTAGCAGTAGTTTATTCTGATTTATTACTTCTTTTAGAGCTTTAGAATACAAAGTGCTCCAGCGAGGAGGGCTCTATTCCCTAGTGATTGGAGCTGAGACCCACAACAAAATAATGCAGCCAAAGTAGCAGTTACAGTTGCCCCTCAGTATCTGCTGGAGATTGGTTCCAGGACCCCTTTGGATACTGAAATCTAGATACTTAATAGCATTTGCATATAACCTGCATATCCTCTTTTATACTTTGTCATTTTTTGATTACTTGCAATACCTAATACAGTAGAAATGCAATGTAAATAATTGTTAAGATTTTTTCTGGATGTAAGGTCTTACATTGTACCCAGGCTCGAGTGCAGTGGCATCATCATAGCTCACTGCAACCTCCAGCTCAAGTGATCCTCCTGCCTCAGCCTCCCAAGTAGCTGAGATTACAGATGCATGCCACCATGCATGGCTAATTTTTTTTTGTTTTTTCTTTCGGTAGAGACAGGGTCTCCCTCCACTTTGTTGTTCAGGCTGTTCTCAAAATTCTGGCCTCTAGCAGCCCCTCTCCTGCCTTGGGCCTCCCAAAGTGCTAGCATTACAGGCATGAGCTACTATAGCCTGGCCAACATTTGTATTACTTTCTATTGTATTTAATTTCATTTCCAAATACTGAATCTGGATGCGGATCCCACGGACACGCAGGCCTACTGTATGTTCTTTCTTGGAGAGTGGTGATTTTCTACATTAGAAACTGAACTTACCTGTTTTAATTAGTAACCTTTGAATTTCAGATCATCCGGATGATCAACCTTGACCAAAGTCTTGCCAGTTTCACTAACTGAAACTGCAGTTTTTTCCTTCCCTGTGCAAACGTGCCAATCACGTACTGCTGTTTGGAGCCCAAATCCTCATTTGGGTTTTCTACTTTATATCTTTTATGTTGAGGACAACAATTTATATTGATAGTCCCTTGGGGGAAATTAAACCAAATGGAATGAAGTAGGAATTTTAAATAGAATTCAACCAAATAGAATTCTACAGAGACGCTAGCATGGGTTTTATTTTTTACCTCCTTGTGGTGAGAAATTCCCATCAGGAGACCAACGACAGTCATTGCTGAGCTGACAACAGTCTGGTAGTCAGAGATGCTCCATCCAAACAGCAGGTTAAACTGAAGAGGAGAAAGGCGGGTCAGTGGGTGGGAGTGCAGGTCTCTGTCCTGAGGTGCTGATTGATTCTATGACGTGGCCAACATAGAATCAATAGAATGGAAAGAAATTCCTTGTGGTACTCATATTGCTATGCCCCAAAATTGCATTAAATGCCTTGGTAATTACATAGTATTATCATTTAAATTTATTTGACCATCGCCTTACCCAGGGGAGCTACATTTTATCCCCATTTTAGAGAGGAGACAAACATCTGGATTTAAGTTATACTAGTTAAGTATGGAACTACAACTAAACCCAACTTTCTTACTCTGCTACTTTTTCCTCCAAAACTCATGGATTTTCTTTTCTAAGGAGAGTCAGGTGATTCTAGCATGCCGGCATGTGGGGACAGACACTGGGCCCAGGGACTTACAGCAATGGCATAGCTTGTGAGCAGGATCAAGATGATCAGCAGGAAGCCCACCACCTCGCCCCAGGCTTTGCTCAGTGTCCTGCCAATGACCTGCAGCCTGGCGTTATGATGCAGCAGGTTCCACAACTGAACAGTGGCCAGAAGAACCAGGAAGCCTGTGAGGTGAATGGCAGCAGAGTTCACTTTCACTGCCTCATAGAAGCTGATGAACCTGTACCAGGGAAAGCTGACAGTTACTCAGCAGGAAGTACGTGCCATCATCAATTCCTGTGATAGCAGTTTCTCCGGCACTCCTGCTGCTGAAGCACAGCAGCTCTGACTCCTATTAGGTTGAACACTTGACCTAAGAACTCTGCTTTCTAGTTTGGCCTCTTTGTACTTGTAGATGTGAGAATGTTAGCAAAAGGCCATGTATTTGGTTGGGAGCTGTGCTGAGGAAACCATCAAATGTGACCTGTAGCTGATTTTATTTACTCCAAATTCACCTGGAAATCAAAACCAGCCTCCTGTACTGCTCTGGCCTAAGTTAAATCTCCCCTCTCAAGAGGAGATGAGTTAATCCAATGAGAAGAACCATCATGCTAATCTGTTCTCTGGAGCACTCTGATCCTGTACTGTTCTGATAGTAGGTAATTGACATATAGGTTTAATAGTGCTTAGACTAGAACGATGGGTGATAAACTAGAGGCGAGAGGTGATGCTCACCAAGTTGGGGTTTGTTATGTGAGAAATAACATAATTTCATCTTGCAGCAACTAGGTTACTCAGAAAGACCCCCATGGACACAAGCAAATTGGCACTTGATCAGAATTCTTTTATTGTCTAAGATCTAGGCAATGCCACAATGGCAGGCTGGACTTTGTCTGCCACCACCGTTCAAGCTGCAGACCTACTGTCCCCGCATGAACAACTTTGCCTAACGCCCACGGGGACAGTGCCTCAGGAAAAGTCTTACACAGATCACATCTAGGCTGTTGGTCACAGAAGAGATTAGCAAAACACCAATGGGCAATACTTGGTGTGGGAACACTTGATTCTCCTCTCCACGTGAAGACCAGAGAAGGCGGCCAAACGGGCACCAAACATCTCTCGGTATGCATGAGTTTGGACAAACATCCCTACCCAGAAAGCCATTCCCTTCGCATTTAAAGGATGGACTAGGTGTTGTGGTTTTATTTAGAAGATGATTAATTGTCATGCCTTAGGGTTTATGCCTCGGCCAGGGTACAATATAATGACCAATTCCAGGACCTTGCTCTGTGAAATCTAAGTGCATTGTTCTCGACAAGCACATACCTAAGCACTGTGAAGGCAGAAGAGCTTTACAACACGACCAGCAGTTAAATGGTTTGGAGTTGTTTTCTCTGCTGTGGATGTTAGTCCAAGTTCTAGTTTTAACTGTAATATTCTACAAATACACATGCAGTTGGACAGCGGAGGGGGAGGAGAGGGAGTTTCAAAGAACAGGTGTGTGTAACCAGGAAACTTCACACACAAGGTAGGGATAACCTGTGCCCCTCTGGCTCCCCCTTACCTGTCCCGGTTGCGGCGGTATTGTGCCATGTATTTCTTATGGAGAGAAATGCCCTTCACGTCAAGCCCCAAGATGGTGAAGCTAATGAGGATTATGCTCATGACAAGAATGTTTCTCTTCCTAGAAAAGAACTTCCACCTCTGACATTTCAGCCGCCGACCCTAAACACACCAGTCGGAAAAATTAGCTAGGTCTCTCCCTAATTAAGTGTTACAAGCACAGCTGACTTCTACAGGCAAAGCGCACCTGTCAGATCTAATTTGGACAAATGGGTATTATCCTGGGTCTGCTCTGTAGTCACTCAGAAATGCTGCTTACAGAAAAGGTGACCTCTAATAAGATTTCCATTGGACACATTCACTGTTTTTCTTACAGATCATAGACTGTCACTTACAAATAAATAGAAAACATTGCTAAATTAATCAAGTCTAAGACTACAGAAATACTGTGTTTGGCTTAAGATAGTCTCTTTTGAGTGCAATCGTTTATATTTTTGAGTACTTGCTCTTTGTTCATCTCATACTTTCGTGATATCACTTATATAGGGATAGTAAAAACTGTACATAAAATAATATTTCTACAGACTTAATTCTTTAGCTCCTGAAAATTGGAAGAGCTATACTCTGCTTGGTGAAAAACAAGTCAGCCTCTAACTGAACTCAGGTTTTTAGAAAGGACCAAAATCACAACCATCATTCCAGTAACAGGTCTTTTTAGAGCTCCCCAAATACAATCTGGCAACCTGTATTATTTCTTACATCTTCCATTTTCAATTCACCTGTACGATGGCATAGTAACAGACGAGTAGATAATAGACAACTTGTGCAATGACGGACCAGGCAAAGCCCTTCTTTGATGTCTGCAGGGAAGGCAAACTGTCCAGTCTCACAGAAGTGAAGAAAGCACCTGGGAATAACAGAATACCTGGAGTCAAAAGTCTTTAAAACTTTTACCCTCTTCAAACCTTGTCTTTGAATAACCCCAACTGTTCCTATATCATCAATTCAGATGATTAATATTTCCTGTGTAGCTGCTATCAACATTAAATGAGATCTGACCCCACCACCTAGAGGAAGTGGCAGTGGCTTGCTAATGGCTGTCAGAATGGCCACAGAGACAAACGTCTAAAGCACTGACAGCCCCGGAGTACTGTAGCATCCCATGGATGCGCAGATGTTTAAATGAGGATGAACTGAAAAGCTTCAGCCTCCACCTGGAAGGACAGTGAGAATATTTATAAAATCATGAAAGGCCTTGTGAATATAAAATTTTCATAAAGCTCCATAATATTAGAGCTAAGATGTACCCCTTTTAGGTAGAAAGTACATTTAGGAATGGAATCTCTACTTCACATAGCGAGTTCTCAAGACTGGCTCTTTCCCTCATGTTTATTTTCGCCCTATCCAGTTTTTAGTAGTTACTACTAAAAACCCTCAGTAAGCTGTTATGCTTTATCTGGAAATAAGGATAGAAGTGGTCTTCTCTTTGTGGGTCTGGGAAGAAAAAATCCTGATTAGGAGTAAGGCCTAATGGTAAGTGGAAGGACACTTGTGGGCCAATTCCATGGGGAGAAAAGACAGATGACAAAGGAAGTTGGATTAGGACTGACTCCTTGTTAAAGGTGGGGAGAATTGAATGTACCAGCTTCCCTCCAATCCCTTACAAAAGAGGGCAGGTGAGAGTGACAAAGTGTTGGAAGCTAAGAACCAGAGGAATAATACTGACTTAGCAAGTTCAAGAAAACAGAAACCTAAGCCAGCAGTGTAGGACCCAGAAGTAAGCCAATTCTAACCACAGAACCCCAGAAAGGCTCAGAAATTGGAAGCATCAGGTATCTCTGGAGGTAGAGGCTCAGGGGGAACTGAAAAAAGCAGTGATTGAGAGTCCAAACATAAATTAGATCCCAGACTTCCTCTCACGATTCACAACTAGGTATTTGCTATCCATCCTGCCTTCCACCACCCCAAGAATAAAGGTTTATTGCCTAGGGATGTTGAACTAAAGAGAATCTGGAATCAGGGACACCAGGTACCCTCTGAGAGCAATGGTTTACTGAAAAAGGGAATTAGAGAAAGTTTACATAATGCCTGGTGAGACTCTTCTCAGTCCCCTCCCCATTAACTGCTCTGAAAAGTATAATGCTCATATTCCTCTAGGCCAGGGTTTGGAAGGTCCTGTGAAAACTGCCCAAAAGAAAAGATACAGATACCAGTTGACAAGCTCTATCCATGGGCTTAGAGCTTCTAATTAGCATTTATTTGCTTTTTATTCTCTTCCTTTAAATGTAAAAGGACAGGCCGGGGGCAGCGGTGGCTCACGCCTGTAATCCTAGCACTTTGGGAGGCCAAGGCACACGGATTGCTCAAGGTCAGGAGTTCGAAACCAGCCTGAGCCAGACCCCATCTCTACCATCAATAGAAAGAAATTGGCCAACTAATATATATATATATATATATATATATAAAAATTAGCCGGGCATGGTGGCGCATGCAAGTAGTCCCAGCTGCTCCAGTTTAGCAGTTCGAAACCAGCCTGAGCAAGAGTAAGACCCCGTCTCTACTATAAATAGAAAGAAATTAATTGGCCAACTAAATATATACAGAAAAAATTAGCCGGGCATGGTGGCGCATGCCTGTAGTCCCAGCTACTCGGGAGGCTGAGGCAGAAGGATTGCTTGAGCCCAGGAGTTTGAGGT
>VSMD01022572.1:23970-39376 GCA_008750895.1 Mirza zaza
ACAGACCCTGACAAAAAAAAAAAAAAAAAAAAAAAAGTGAACAGAGAAAATGGAGAAGAAATTAACAGGGCAGAGTACAAGAAAATTTCTCAGAACTTAAGGACACAAGTTTCCAAGTAAAAGGGCTTACCATGAGGTTCTTTCATAACCCTGGGGGAAAAAAAGAAATGTGAATACTTTTGGGGGTAGGGGCTGGGAATCAAAATGACCCATCATTGGCCGGGTGCGGTGGCTCACACCTGTAATCCTAGCACTCTGGGAGGCTAAGGTAGGTGGATCACTCAAGGTCTGGAGTTCCAGACCAGCCTGAGCAAGAGCGAGACCCGTCTCTACTAAAAATAGAAATTAATTGGCCAACTAATATATATAGAAAAAATTAGCCGGGCATGGTGGCACATGCCTGTAGTCCCAGCTATTTGGGAGGCTGAGGCAGTAGGATCGCTTGAGCCCAGGAGTTTGAGGTTGCTGTGAGCTAGGCTGACGCCACAGCACTCACTCTAGCCTGGGTAACAAAGTGAGACTCTATCTCAAAAAAAGAAACAAACAAAAAAAAGAGAAAGCAATTAGCTGGATAACTAAAAATATATAGAGAAAAAATTAGCAGGGCCTGGTGGTGTGTGCCTGTAATCCTAGCTACTTGGGAGACTGAGGTAGGAGGATGGCTTGAGCCCAGGAGTTTGAGGGTGCTGTGAGCTAGGGCTGACTCCACGGCATTCTACCCCAGGCAAAAGAGTGAGACTCTGTCTCAAAAAAAAAAAAAAAAAAAAAAAAGGACATTATTTATATATATCTGCAATCTAATGTGATAGCAGAATAAAGACATTTTTTGGATATGTAAGGTTTCAAAAAATTTACCTCTCTCTCTTGCACCCTTCCAGTAAGTTACTAGAGGATGTGCTCTAGCAAAATGAGGAAGTAAACCAAGAGAAGAAGACTGGAATCTGATAGAGGGGAAGGGTAGAGATAATCCCCAGGGTGACAGTGAAGGGAGGGCCTGGATGATAGCTATAAATAGCAGGCTTAGAACATAACCAATCCAGATTGTACACAAGGGATGGGAGCTCCCTTAGAGGGTGTCTCTAAGGCAAAGATAAAATGATACTTTATGGGATACTCTTGAACAGAAAGAATTTTTTGCTTCTAGGAAGAGTTTGGAGATGAATCAATGATAGATACATATAAAACCCAGCAAATTAAAGAAATTATAAATTCCAGGGGAAACAAAAAGTTTTAAAAGAAAGAAAATTTAGTCATAACTCTCATCTTTGAAAAACGTAATCACAATGGAAATACTCAAACTAAACATTGTATTACCATTAATACAGTGGAAGAGCAATGAGGAAAGATGTGTATGAGTATGTCTATATTTGGGATATATGTGAGTATAAGAAAGCTAAATCTTCATCCTCACAAAAGAAACAGATAATATCTAAAACTGAAAATTCATGAAATAGCCATGAAGCATGTTAATAATTTTTAAACTCTGAAAGAACTAGTTTAAGCAACCTGAAAGTAGCTCCTTCTAGGGAGTAGGAATGAAGTAGGAACGAACTGAGAACTGCTGGTTTTTTCCTTTTAAAATTATATAATATTTATGAGCTGAGCTCAGTGATCGGCACCCATAATCTCAGCTACCCGGTAGGCTAAGGTGGGAGGATTGCTTGAGCCCCTGAGTTCAAGGCCAGGCTGGGCAACATAGTGAGACCCTGTCTTTAAAAAAAAATTACATTTA
Source organism: Mirza zaza (assembly GCA_008750895.1). Lineage (NCBI taxonomy): Eukaryota > Metazoa > Chordata > Mammalia > Primates > Cheirogaleidae > Mirza > Mirza zaza. The sequence continues at coordinate 25,703 of VSMD01022572.1, forward strand.
TGCATAACAACCTTAAAATAATATTTTTTAATGAACAGTATAAGATAGAGAAAGGAAGTGGTCCTTTTCCTGAGATACCCAGGTGTCTTAGTCTGTTTTGTGTTAGTATAAAGGAATATCTCAGTCTGGGTAACTTACAAAGAAAGATGGTTTATCTGGCTCACAATTCTGAAAGCCAGAAAGTTCAAGGTTGGCCATCTGAATCTGGTGAGGGCCTCAGGCCACTTCTACTTGTGGCAGAAGTGAGGGGATCCTGTGTGTGTAGAGATCACATGGCAAGAGAGGAAGCCAGACAAAGGAGGGAGGTGCCAGGTTCTTTTTTAACAACCAGTTTTCCCTAGATCTAATAGAGTGAGAACTTACCCCCAAGGGAGGGCTTAATTTATTTATGAGGGATCCACCCCCATGGCCCAAATATCTCCCCCATCAGGCCCTACCTCCAACATTAAGGATTAAATTTCAACATGAGGTTTGGAGGGGACAAACATCCAAATCACAGCACTAGATCACAGAGGGAGGAGAGAAGAGGCCTTCATACCCACATCACTGGACTCCAAAATCAGGGTCACAACACAGAACAGGTTCACATTAGCATTGAAGACCACAAATTCCACGAAGAGGCATTTTGTGCATCGGTCTAGCCAGTGACTCTGTTCAAGATGCTGTAGAACTCTGGGGAAACAGAAGGACAGGGCCAGCTACTTTCTTCATTCAGCACTGCAAAGGAGAAAAATGTCCTGACATTCCCAATATCGCTGTCACATACCAGGTAAGAAGCTACATTTCCCAATCTAGTTTTCTTATAAAATATTTTATGATTACTAATGCCCAAACTTTCACTGGTGTTAACATGAAATTTAGTAGACTATAAAAAATGAGAGTTGTCACAATAGCATTCACACCAACGTTAAACATTTAGGAAAATATATTTGGCATTAAGATCTGAGGTGTAATTAATTTCATACACTATGTAAGCTACTTCCATTTGAAATATTAAATGCAGCTCTTTACTAATAGCTATTCAGTTTTAAGAGGTAGGAGCATAAATGTCATTATTTAGTTGGCATTATTGGTTTTGAGTAATTAATTCCTTGCTATAAGTTTACATGAAGATCATCATAAAGGTCTTCATCCTGATCATCTTCACATTGAGCAGGCAGAGGAAGAGGAGGGGGGTTGGTCTTGCTGTGTAAGGTGGCAGAGATCGAAGAAAATTTGCTTATAATTGGACCTCTGCAGTTGAAACCTGTGTTGTTGAAGGGACAACTGTAATAGCTTTTCAGTTGATTCTCTTAATTTACAAATTATGATAATTTCACTTCTCTTTTTTATTTTTATACCTCTTTCTTACCTAATTGCATTAGCTAGTACCTCTAAAAAGGTTTTCAAACAGTGGTGATAGTGTGCATCTTTGTCTTGTCACTAAGTTAATGAGGCAATTTATAAAATTGTTTCTTTGACTTTCTCATTAGGACTTTCTCATTATGATACATATTTTAATTCTGACCTTTTCATAGGTAATGACAAAGAGTCTCAAAATACTAAACCACTCTGTAAGTCTCTAGAAATTTAATTTTGGCATTTGAATTTTGGATTGATGTACACATCATGGCTTGTGAAGGGCAGTGTTGCCTTTTATATTTGAAGAGGACAATGTGTCCAAGCTACACGTACCTGAATTTAACTGCAACTAGGATTGAAATTGATGTATGTTTTTTCCAGGTACGCAAAATTTGGCAACTTGCCAAACCAAAACATATTTGTAGTTTGAAACTCAACAAGAATTTTTTTTTTTTAAACCAAAAGGTTTATTTCCTTTGAAGTCTAAAATAAATTTGTCTACAAGTGGTACAGACAGTAGAGTGGCTGTTGAAACTACTCAAATGGGTCCTGAATTTGTAATCATCCTATGAACAGCCAGAAGTAAACACACCTTGGGGTCCCCTTGTTCAGGGCTCAGGCTTGCTCACCTGGTTGCAGTACTGGAGTTTCTTCCAAGTTTGACAACATATCCGCCTCCTGAGTAAGTGGCAAACTCCCCTTGGACAGGATAACCACCCAGCGTCTCCTGCTTCTGGTAATGCCAAATGCTATCTGATTCTGTCATGCTCGTGTCAGGGGGTCCCCAATTTACCCCGTAGTTCTCCATGTCCTCCTGATGTTGGTGAGATGGCCTTACTCGTTCTTGGGGAGACATTGTAGCTGGGGAGAGTGTGGCATTGGGAATACGAATCTGACGAAGCAGAACGTTGCCCAAAAGAAAGGAGTTCCCATCAGTAATAAATCCTAATGAGAAAGTCAAAGAAACAATTTTATAAATTGCCTCATTAACTTAGTGACAAGACAAAGATGCACACTTTCACCACTGTTTGAAAACCTTTTTAGAGGTACTAGCTAATGCAATTAGGTAAGAAAGAGGTATAAAAATAAAAAAGAGAAGTGAAATTATCATAATTTGTAAATTAAGAGAATCAACTGAAAAGCTATTACAGTTGTCCCTTCAACAACACAGGTTTCAACTGCAGAGGTCCAATTATAAGCAAATTTTCTTCGATCTCTGCCACCTTACACAGCAAGACCAACCCCCCTCCTCTTCCTCTGCCTGCTCAATGTGAAGATGATCAGGATAAAGACCTTTATGATGATCCACTTCTACTTAATGAACAGTAAATTATTTCCTTTTGAAAAATTTATTTATGTATGTATGCATTTATTTTTTTAAAGACAGGGTCTTGCTCTTGCTCAGGCTGCTCTTGAACTCCTGAGCTCAAGCGATTCTCCCACCTCAGCTTCCCAGAGTGCTAGGATTACAGGCGTGAGCCACCCACACCCAGACTATTTTTTCTTATGATTTTTTAAATAACATTTTCTTTTCTCTAGCTTCCTTTATGGTAAGAATATAGTATATAATACAAATAACATACAAAGTATGTGTTAATTGACTATGTTATCATATGTTAAGGCTTTCTGTCAACAATAGGTTATTAGTGGTTACGTTTTGGGGGAGTTCAGAGTTATATGTGGTTTGTACAGTTATTTGTGATAATGTGCTGAAATAAAAAAAAGTTATATGTGGATTTTCTACTGCATGAGGTCAGTGCTCCTAATCCCCCCATGTTATTCAAGGCTCAATTATAATTACAAAAAAGGTAATTCAGCAAGGTGGTGACGTACTAAATAAATATAAATCAATAGCTTTCATATGGCCACATAGTATTTACTTAGAAGGTATAAAGTAATATGATATCTCATTTATAATTGAAATACAAAAGATAAAATAAACCTAACAAGTGATATGCAAAAACCATCTGAGGAACAATTCTGAATATTACTCAAGGATATAAATGAAAATGAAAACAGAAAAGCCTACCATGATCCTAGGTAGGAAGAGAATATAATAAAGATATCAGTTCTCTAAATTAATGTTTATAGGTTCTTAGTCTGTATCTATATAAATCTCTATCTACAACTAGATAAGCTCATAATGTATAAAAAGCTCCTACAAGTCAAAACAGGTCACCACTTCCTAACTGGGGCCTCAGAAAAGACAGTATATTATTTATTGAGACAGAGTCTTGCTCTGTTCCCCAGGCTAGAGTGCACTGTCATCAGCCGAGGTCACAGCAACCTCAAACTCCTGTGCTCAAGCAATCCTCCTGCTTTAGCCTCCTGAGTAAAGCAAGCTTAAAACGCTGTAAGAGAAATTTTAATTAAGTCCTACCAAAAATGATGCTTCCCTAAAGGTGATTAAATATTAGATGAGCCTATTCAGGAAAGTTATGTATTTACAGGATACAGATTTTTATCTGTTAAAAAATGTCTGTATAACAATCTGTAAATTTTTAAAAATCTGTGCATGACTTGGGTCTCAGAGTTCCTGAAAACATTGAACTAGTAGGACTGGGCTACATCAATCTTGAAAGTCAAGATTTTTAGTAGTTGAAGAGATAAACCATGTCGTTGCCAATTTTTATTGCTTTTAACACATCTACTTAATTCTACTTCATGTATGTTCACAGATTTGCAGTTGCTGTTCCTTAATATGCCAGGTAACTCACATAAACTTTCTTGTTCTAGTGGGTTAGCCAGAACTCCAAGTGCATCAGTTAATACTAATAATAGCTAACACTTACCCAGTGAATATCATGTGCCAGATTGCTGTTCTAAGCACTTAGACCTATTAACCTTTTAATCTTCATATCAGTCTTACAGGGTAGATCCTAAAATTATCCCCATTGTATAGACATGGAGACTGAGGCACATAAGATTGAATAATGTACCCAAGATCACACTGCTGGTACATGGAGAGCCAGGGTGCAATCTGGGCAGTTTGGCTTCTGACTCTGTGCTTTTGGACCATGACACTATCCCACAGGGCCAAGGAGTCCAAGAGGAGGCCACACCTGCTGTGATGGCGCAGACCTTAGCCACCCAGGGTTCCAGGTGTTTTGATGGAGTCAATATTTTGTTCAGCATAGAGTGACAGAATGGAAACAGAACGTTCCCTGATCCTAGAACTGCCACCATCTACAATTGAATAAATAGAATCAAGATGCAATGAATAACAATTCATAACAATAATAATTCATTGGGATCTATAAAAACTCTCCCAAACACACTGAGTGTATCTTCAAGAAAAGACCAGGAACGTTTGCTGAGATGAACATATATTTTGGATTTTTCTCAGAAACCTAGGAGATGCTCCAAAGCTCATCAGGAAGCGACCAATCCTGAGATACATGAACACAACCATTTCTAAAATGCAAGATACTAAGTTATGTAATGACAAAGTGTTGGTAACTGGTGAAAAATACTGAACAAGTAGTATTCTTAAGGAAAGAAATTTTTTAGCATTTCTTCAACACTGTCCAGGGCAAACTATACTATATCCATTTTCTTTTCTTTTTTTTTTTTTTTTTAATCATTAGCTCCTAGGAATAGTTCCCGGCATAATATAGGTGTTCAATGCATGTTTGTGGAACCAGATAACCACACAAGTTATACAGACACAGTCACACACCTGGGAAAGACTGCACATCAGGTCAAAATATCATCTCGTGGGGAGACCCTTCCAGTTAGACCACATTCCTGGTTTGTACTCATTGAGCAGTCTGCTTTGCTACCTGTGATTGAGTCCCAGGGGTTACTCCAGTTATTTTCCGTGCCATAACCGAATCCATTCTCATTCTCATTTGTCAGCATATTGTAAGACACAGCAGTGGGAACCAGTGCCCATGGGCCCGGGTGAACAGATGTAACTGGACCTGCTAAGATGAGGTCCAGGGAACAGACCCTTGGGGTGCCCACAGGGTGGCAGCCACATAGAAGCAGAAGCAGCCCAATGGCCTTTCTCTAGTTTCTCATCGCTCTTGGTAGGGATGTCTGGAAAACTAATTGCACTCCACATTTGCATGACCGGGCCTCCCCAGGATTGTGACTCTTACCTCTGTAATCCCCGTACAGGTTAGGAAGGAGGGTGCGATTGGCCCAGGGGTAGAAGTCCTCAAGAAGTTTGATTTCTGAAAAATGCTGAGAAAAGCTCTTCCAGATAGCTTGATGGAAGTAAAATCTATTGGAGTTCCTTGCAGAGTAGACCGTAGTCATCAACAGGATAAGGAAGAGGATTTGTACTAGTTTGGATGGAAAAATACCATAATTGAGTGGGTAGCTTAGAAATACTCTACACATTTTTATTTTTTCTAAGCCTTTAGACTTTTGCAGGTCAAAAAAGTTCAGAAACTGGCATTTCACATGGTTCAACCTAATAATTGATAATATATGCGTGTGTGTGTGTGTATATATATATATACACACACACACATATCTATAAATTGCTTCCTAGAATTATTCTGTCATTAATCAGAAGTTTTACTTAAAATAAGATACATAAAATCCCACATAAAAATTCCGTGTTTAGGCCGGGCGTGGTGGCTCACGCCTATAATCCTAGCACTCTGGGAGGCCAAGGCAGGCGGATTTCTTGAGATCAGGAGTTCGAAACCAGCCTGAACAAGAGCGAGACCCCGTCTCTACTATAAATAGAAATCAAATGGCCAACTAAAAATATATATACAAAAAATTAGCCGGGCAATGCTGGCACATTCCTATAGTCCCAGCTACTTGGGAGGCTGAGGCAGGAGGATCGCTTGAGCCCAGGAGTTGGAGGTTGCTGTGAGCTAGGCTGATGCCACGGCACTCACTCTAGCCTGGGCAACAAAGTGAGAGCCTATCTCCCAAAAAAAAAAAATACCATGTTTAGTTCTTGGAACTAAGCATGTGCGTGTGTGTGCACTCTTTCTCTCTTGCTTCCGCTCAACTGTCCGTGTTCAAAAGAAGCGATGGCATGATAAAACAGAACCTTTCCTGTTCGGTCTAGGGAAACTAACAGATCACAAGATGTGTTGAAGCCAAGTCACATAGCACCTACATAATAGCCGCTTTCCAAAGCATTTTCATTTTCCCTCCACCCCGTATGTGTGTATTTAATGATCAAATATTGTCATTACGTTTTGTAGGTAAGGAAAGTGACAATGAAATCTCAAGACGCCAAGTTCAGGAGTCTATCCATTTATCGCATCACTTTGCTCACCAGAATCTCCGTTTTCACAAGGTGAAGATTTTAAAAGATACTTTTTCAGCCTTTTATAGTTTTCATTTTATCCTCTCCCCCTGCCCTTCCCTCTCGGAAAGTGTGCTGCCGTATGGACACGTTGCCATTTCCTCTCCGTACCCAAAATATCTCCAGTCAGCCTGAAGAGTCTCTTCTCTTTCAAGGTTCTTTCTGGGTGCTTCGTTGGACTGTTCATAGCTGGGGCCACGTAGATGGGGTTGTTCTTATCTCTCAAACCAGGTAATGGTGAAGAACATTTTGCTGTAAAAATTCAAATGTAGAGAAAAGAAATGTCTTATTTCATTAAGTGGTCACTCACCAACATGTGTTGGCAATGCTGTAAGTACCTCCTGTTACATGGTCAAGAAATAAGGAATAAAGCTACCTATGCAGTGCTTTTCAAACTATTTGCGGTATAGGACCTGTGTTCAGAAAAACTCCAATCCATTGGGAATTAACACTTTGGTATAAAAATGAGTTGCTGGAAAAATGAAATACAAAACAGAAGCATGTAAAACACGAGCTCTATTTTTTTTTTTTTTTTTTTTTGAGACAGAGTCTCACTCTGTTGCCTGGGCTAGAGTGCCGTGGCGTCAGCCTAGCTCACAGCAACCTCAATCTCCTGGGCTCCAACAATCCTCCTGCCTCAGCCTCCCAAGTAGCTGGGACTACAGGCATGTGCCACCATGCCCGGCTCATTTCCTATTTTAAAAATTAGATTCCATAGGCATAAAATTACCCTGTCAAATTGACGTAAGTTTCGAAATGCTTACACTCGATTTCTCTACTTATCTCAGACTAGAAAGAAACACTTCTAGTCAGTGGACCACAGTTAGGGAACACTGTTCTTCAGCAGTGTTTCCCTGATTTTAATGTGCACAGGAATCGCCTGGGAATTTTGTTAAAATGAAGATTCTGGGGTGAGGCCTAAGATTCTGCATTTCTGACAATGCCACATGGCAATGCTGCTGGTCTGCGGAAAACGCTCTGACTAGAAGAATCTAGAGACATATACATCAAGAGGGAGAGAGAGGAAGGGAATTAGAGTACAACAGAGAACGGGAGAGCACGTGCGTGTGAAGTACCACGGGATCCCGGAAGAGTGACTAATAAATCTCTCCAAGAAAGTCAGAGAAGCCTTCATAGAGGAAGTGACATTTGATGTTTGTTTTGGAGGATGAGTCAGAGTTTTCCAGATGGACAAGGGAGAGAATAAGAAAAAAAAGTCACTTTAAGGCAGAGAGCACAACAGTTCAAAATGCATTAAGTGTATCCCTGCATCACGGTTTCCCTTCTTTTCCTTGGAGAAGTCAGATTTTCCTGAATTTTAGAGTTCACCATTCCCATGCATTTCTTCACCTATAAATTTATAAAGGAGATACATACATATCCCTCTAGTCAAGACATGCATTGTTTTTACATGATTAAAATACTGTGCTAATTTTTCTACAACTTGCTTTTTTGCCCAATGTTGAGTTGGTGAGCTTCATCCAGGTGATTTGAAAGGATCTTATGTAGAGGGCAGACATTGTCAGGCTTGGTGACTGAATGTGGGGAATAAAACAGGGCTTTAGGACCTGGTACTCTGGTACTCATTTTTAGAAAATGGTGATGCTCTTGATTGAAATGAGAAAATAGTAAAGAAGTGGATCAGTGGGGCAGGTAAATAATTTGAGACATTTGCGTGCACTCAGCTACAGATAGTAAGCACTGAACATAGTACCTGGGGCTCAGGAGAGAAATAAAGATTGAGAAGCAGCTCTAGAATGCTAGGGTGATATGAAGCACGGAGTGAGGGTGTGATGATCTAGGGAGGCATGTGTAGAGTTTTGGTGACCCATCGATTAGCCTTGGGCAGAAGAGGAGGAACCAGCTGATTAGAGACAAGATCTTTGAATGGATATATCTGTCAGCAGACAGATAAATGTGTCAGTAAAGGGGTTAGAATTCTACCAGTCTGATATAATTTGATCTTTACAAAATTAGACAGTAGTTAGTACTTGAATTACCCAAGAGTGCCAAGACCCTCCTTGTTTGTTGTTCTTTCTCCTTGTTAAGCCATGGCATCCTGTTCGTCATCAGTGAGAGTAAGAATGTAAAGGCGATCACCTGGAAGGAAAATCGTAGGAGGAACAACTCATGAGCAGACAGTGCAGATCCCGGAAGATGACATCACATGTTATACACAAAAGAAAAGGGGGGTATTAGTAAATTTCAATTGGCCCTTTAGTTTTGACAATGACAATGAACTGACAATGAACTGAGTTTACACTCATTGTTTTTCATAATCACATGGAAGGGCCCCAGGAGTCTACATAATGTTAATAATCACATTTTTATTTGTAGTTCTTAATATGGTTGTCTAGGAAAGCTTAAACCGTTAAATGATTTGTGATGACGTATGTAATTTGTTCAACAATGTCTCTCAGTATCTTTGCAAGACCTCTGATGGTCTTACACGTATCCCTAACAAAGGCCACTCTTCCTAGTTCTGTTGAGTTTTTACGGTTTGTTGTTGTTAAATTGTCAAAAACCATTCATCACCTTGGATTGACATCCATGGGACCTCAGTTTCCCAAGCTTCCCATGACTAGAACAGTTTGTTCCAGTCCTCACGTACCTTTACCGGCTGGCTGATGAAGATGTTCTGAAGCACTGATAAAATAATCGAAACCACCCAGCTGGTGGCTTGGTCTCTGTTCAATTCCAAGCTATAAAGTGCCGTAAAAAAGGCTGAAGCCAGGCTAGTGACCCCTAGGAGGAGCCAGCAGATATAAGGCAACCATGTGGGCAGGCTGCCAGACATGGGATTCTTCCCTTCTGCTGAGCTCAGCATGGGGAAACTGGTCAACGCCCTGAAGGACAAAAGTAGAAGGAACAATCTTGTACCCAACAGCTGAGAGAGGGGATTACAGGTGATAAAGAGAGCCTGGCGTGGTGCTTTACCTGGATGGCTCTTCCTCCGTGGGAGGAGCATGTGTTTCCAAGAGTTCCTGGAGTCTCTGAAGCTGGCTGGCTGCGTCTAGGGAGTCACAGGGCTGGTGACCCTGGGTGAGACCCAGTGTGCCTACGTGACATTTCAGCCTCTGCAGAACTCGGAGCAGGTAACAGCAGAAGTGACGGTGGTTTTCAGGAGCCACTGAAAATATATTTCAAGTTGACACTTTCAACAAGTGGATGATTTCAGTAAGTAGCAATTAGGGGTAGAGATTAGCAATGCATTAGTTGCTGATAAGGTTACATTTTCCCAGTACTAATGGAGACTGGACCCAACACCTACAGTGTTAATGTCTTTTCTGAGGATGCTGGTGATTTTTTAACAATTGTAAATTTCTAAACTTTGATTTCAAGACTTTTAAACCTCATTGAGCTGTTTCTCTAGAACTACAGGACATACAACCCATACTGGTAAGTGCTCAGGAGACTCAAACTGTATTTGAGTTTGATAAACTGCATAATCTCACCATTCTATGGAAGAAAAAGAACGACAAGTTCCAACAGCCTTTAACAAAGCAGATGGAATAAGGGGGGTCTGATACAGAGAATATTTTTGTGGTTTTTTTCTTAATCTTATACTTTGAATCATCAGATAGATTGTCTAGAAGCCATCAAAGGGATCAGAGCTACTAGCTCTATATTGGAAGCTTAAAGAAATTAAAACAAGCAGAAGATTATATCATGCCTGTCGGTTATGAATAAGAAAGTAAGAGACGTGCAAGGGAATGGGAAGCAGATGAAAGGTGAGTTACTAAAATCTACCCACCTTTCCCATTTGCCCAGGGGGGTTCTGCCTGATGACAACCTTGACCCTCTAACTGAGAATAAATGAGGCTGGATAACAGTGTCACCAGCTTGTTAATGTCATGAGAACTCCATAAAGATTGATCACACTCTGAAAGCAGATATGGATTTCTCCTGAGCAGGAATCCCACAGTTTCCTTTAATTCCTGAAGGTAGAAACAAGATGAGAAAAATCCGTATGTTGTACATTAACCCAGGACTGGTATTGATTAGTTAGATGGTGTTTTTTTTTTTTTTTTTGAGACAGAGTCTCACTTTGTTGCCCAGGCTAGAGTGAGTGCTGTGGCGTCAGCCTAGCTCACAGCAACCTCAAACTCCTGGGCTCAAGCAATCCTGCTGCCTCAGCCTCCCAAGTAGTTGGGACTACAGGCATGTGCCACCATGCCCAGCTAATTCTTTCCATGTATTTTTAGTTGGCCAATTAATTTGTTTCTATTTTTAGTTGACACAGGGTCTTGCTCTTGCTCAGGCTGGTTTTGAACTCCTGACGTCGAGCAATCTGCCCGCCTCGGCCTCACAGAGTGCTAGGATTACAGGCGTGAGCCACCGCGCCCGGCCTAGGCCATTTCTTATAGTCAGAGGAGGATACGCTTTGTGTAACGAAGCTCAAGTTTTCATTTTCTCATATTTCAGAGAGCAGTTGCTAGTTTTATGAGAGAATACAGAATGAAAGAAGGGACAAATTTGATCAAACATCAAAAACTAAAACAACTCGAGTAGTACATAATGCATTCGCACTCTGTCCTCAAAATACTTTATAATCAAGAGTAAAAGCTAGAGATATGACTGATCACAACTCCGGGGACGGGAATTAGGGGAAAGATTTTAAGGGTAAAAGGACCCCAAGAGCCTTGAAGAGATCCTTTCCGCTGCTCTTTCCCATTACGTAGAGAAGGGAACTGTGCCATTACCTTACCTCGACCACCTTTGTGAGAGAGAGGGGCTGGATAGAAGCATCCGAGAGGCAGGAGGCCTGGGTGGAGGATAAGGGCGGCAGTGTTTCCTGAGGCTGAATCCAAGGGAAGAGCTGCCCAATGACAAGATTGATTGGGAAAAGGATGACAGCCGTTTGGACGCTGATTAGCAGTTCGGACCAGGTCAAGGCAAACGGACTCACTGAAAGAAAAGCATTACGTCACCGTTCATCCATTCTCAACGATTAAAATCCTCACAAAGTCATTCCTCTTCTAAGTTTAACTATTTATTTGGGAATTTATGTTTATCTAGGGATAGAAAATTACCATGCAGTCAAGATCCAGATGTATTCCTAAGACCGCTCCATTTGTTAATGAAAGGGAACAGGCCGGGCATGGTGGCTCACGCCTGTAATCCTACCACTCTGGGAGGCCGAGGCGGGCGGATTGCTCAAGGTCAGGAGTTCGAAACCAACCTGAGCAAGAGTGAGACCCCCATCTCTACTATAAATAGAAAGAAATTAATTGGCTAACTAAAAATATATAGAAAAAATTAGCCGGGCATGGTGGCACATGCCTGTAGTCCCAGCTACTGGAGAGGCTGAGGCAGCACGATTTCTTGAGCCCAGGAGATTGAGGTTGCTGTGAGCTAGGTTGACACCACGGCACTCACTCTAACCTGAGCAACAAAGCGAGACTCTGTCTCAAAAAAAAAAAAAAAAAAAAAGAAAGGGAACAGTGAGAAAATCTGCTAGAGCATTCTAATGTCAGGGCAGTGGGGGAAAAATGAAGGTGCATCATGATTCTGCCTCTGACTGAAGGAGGGGAGAGTAGAGAGAAAGGGTCGCATGCTGCCCACGCCACATATTAGGGCTCGTACGTATGTGCGCGTCTCTCTCGGTGGCGGTGCTGCTTCCCTTCCAGAACATGACGCTGGTGACCATGTTGCAGAAGAGCAGCGTCACGCAGCAGGAGAGCCGCTGGACCCTCGTGAACTGGCTCCAGGGATGCCGAGTTGCCACAGAGAGCCACAGGTAATCCTGGGTGAACTTTTCCACAATCGTGGAGGAAAACGTGTGTCTGAAAAGAGAAATCACAATAGGAAAGACGTAAGATTTCAGTTTGAAAGTACTCTAGACTAAGATGTGGTTTGCCCAGCAGTAAGCTACATAGCAACTCCTCAGCCTCTATTCTACACCTCTAAAAAAGGGGCTTTCAGATCATTTGATTCTTTTGGTATTTTAGGATAGAAGGTTTCTGAGGATGAGGATAATTTATATTTTGCAAGAGTTTAACATTTAAAAAACCATTGTTTTAGCTTTATGAGCGTTTTCATAATTCTTTCACTCTTCAAAAGTGCACATTAAGCTTCCACTCAAAATAGTTTGGATAATTCACACTTTGAGCACCTAGTCTATCCCAAATGTGGAGGAACTGTAAATAATACATAAAAATAAAGAACCAAAAAGACTCGGCTGGGCTTAAAAACAAAAACATATCCAAGGAAGAGAAATGGAATGAGAAAAAAAGGTGGTGAGTGAGGTAGAAGCCACAGGACTTTGGAGCAGCTGCAGGCCTGGAAGAAAGCAGAACGCAGATGGGAGTAAGACTCTGTTGCCCAGCCTAGAGTGCAGTGGTATGTTCAGAGCTCACAGCATCCTCAAACTCCCGGGCTCAAGCGATCCTCCTGCCTCAGCCTCCCGAGTAGCTGTGACTACAGGTGCAGGCCACCACGCCTGGCTAGTTTAAAAAAATTTTTTAGAGACAGGGTCTTGCTGTGTTGCCCAGGCTGGTCTCAAGCCATCCTCCCACCTCGGCCTCCCCAAGTGTTAGGATTAGAGGCGTCAGCCACTGCGCCCAGCCTAGACAGTAATTCAAAACATGGAAGTTGGGAGAGAGGTTATTCAAGAGTGGTTACAGCCAAAGAAACAGTCATGAAAGTGAACAGACAACCTACAGAATGGGAAAAAATTTTTGCATCCTACGCATCCGATAAGGGGCTGATAACTAGAATCTACTTAGAACTCAAAATCAGCAAGAAAAAAATCAAATAACCCTATTAAAAAGTGGGCAAAGGACTTGAACAGAAACTTTTCTAAAGAAGACAGAAGAATGGCCAACAAGCATATGAAAAAATGCTCAACATCTCTAATCATCAGGGAAATGCAAATCAAAACTACAATGAGATATCACTTAACTCCAGTGAGAATGGCCTTTATCAAAAAGGCTCCAAATAACAAATGCTGGCGTGGATGCGGAGAGAGAGGAACACTCCTACACTGCTGGTGGGACTGCAAACTAGTTCAACCTCTGTGGAAAGCAATATGGAGATACCTTAAAGCGATACAA
>VSMD01022573.1:0-21347 GCA_008750895.1 Mirza zaza
GTATTGGGGTAGGCAGGCTGGGGGTAGGCAGGCTGGGGGTGGGCAGGCTGGGGGTGGGCAGGCTGGGGTGGGGGGTGCTGGGGGTGGGGGGTACTGGAGGTGGGCAGGCTGGGGGTAGGGGTGCTGGAGGTGGGCAGGCTGGGAGCAGGGTGGGGCTGGGAGGGAGGGGAGCATGCCTTGCATCTCAGACGCTGCAGCGGGAACAAGGACCCTCGATAAACACCCCTGCGATGCTCTGCGATCCGCCCTGGGAAATGCCATCATGTATTTTTAATCTGCTTCTCCTCGCTGAATAATGCAAGGCGAAGGGCGTGAGGGTTGACTGGCATTTACAAAGAGGCGCTGGAGAAGGCGCACGGGAGAGAGGATGAGCTTGAGGGCTCATCACAGCTCAACTCCCGGCCGCTGACTCCTGCCCCTCCCAGAGAGGCTCTGTCTGTCTCAGGCCGGCAGCCCCCCCCTTTCCAGAACAGCCCAGCACAGCTCTTGCTAGGTGGTGCTCCAGTAAAGGGTGCATTTTTCTCAGAGAGACAAAGAGCCCCAGGGTTCTGAGCAGCCCAGCTGGGGGAAGGAGGGAGGTGGCCCAGGGAGGGCCCAGGACAGACACCAGGTCTTTGCCAATGACCGTGGTGTAAACACTCCCGGCAAGGCGATCTCACACCACCAGGTGATACCACTGAGCATGGAGCTAGAAAGAGATGTGCTGGATCAGCTCTTGTGAGGTCTGCCTTGGGGGTGGGAGGCTGGGCAATCAGCAAGTTCTCTAAGGTGGGAGGGTTGGGGAAGGGCGGATACCCAGACCAGGTGGGGTAGCTCACTCCTATAATCCCAGGTCTCTGGGAGGCCAAGGTGGGCGGATCACTTGAGCTCAGGGGTTTGAGCTCAGGAGTTTGAGACCAGCCTGAGCAAGAGCAAAGACCTCATCTCCCAGAAATAGGAAGCAATTAGCTGGGTGTGGTGGCACCTGTAGTCCCAGCTACTCAGGAGGCTGTGGCAAGAGGATCGCTTGAGCCTGGGAGTTGGGGGCTGCAGTGAACTATGATCACACCGCCGCACTCTACCCAGGGAGACAGAGTGAGACCCTGTCTGAAAAAAAGAGCCAATACCCATCTATTCCACAAAGCCGTGTGAGGTTTGGATGAGGGCATGTGCATACGATCACTTTGGAAAACTGCGCCATTTCACTCCAATGGTGTGATTTCAGTAACAGTTGGAAGGTGAGAAGAAGACTCGACTCCCTCAGCCACACTGTCACATAACGAGGAAACCATTCATGTGCCCACTATTGAAACAACACAATAATAAAAGTAAGAATACCAAACAGCATTTCTGTGCACGGCACACACGAGAGAAACAAAGGCTGCACGGAGCCGACCCCACTCGACCCCAGGTGAGAACCTCCCCTTTCTCGCTGGCGGTGAGGCCGAGTGGGTGGAGGTGCCTCTGAAGATAATGTCCTTCCCGCACGCCAGCCTTGCAAATACCACCCGGATTTCGCGTTTTCCGGGACCGTGCATTCACTCATTCATTCATTCATTCATTCGACAGACATTTACAGAGTGCCGGCCCTGCTGGGTTCTAAGACTTTGACGCCCCGTTGCATGTGCGCTGGATGTCTTTGCCACATGCTCGGGGACGTGCTCACCCGGACAGGTAAAGTGCAATGCAGACGGCAGCACTGTGATAAAGGCAAGACCAAGAGCTCCGGGAGAGGGAGCAACTGCTTGGCGGGTCGGCTCTAGCGGGGCCCAGCCCTGCAGGCCTGGGGTCCCTTTCTTCCTGGTGACTGGGAGTGGGCCCAGGGCAGTGGCTCGGGGCAGGGACGGTGGCGGGAGGCGGCCCCTGCACAGGGCGTGAGCCTGGGTGGGAAGCCAAGAACATTCTGGGGCCTCGGGACCCCGGGGAGCGAGAAGAGAGAACGAACGAGAGATAAAGGACACGGGCTGCCATGGGCGCTGGCGGCGAAGACGCAGCCCCGCGAGACAGTGAGACAGCGGGGCTGGGGGCTTGGGGAGAACTGGGAGACGGCGCTTCACAGGGGCAAGCGGCTTCCTGTATCTGAGCGCCACACCGTCACCGCCCTAAAAGGATCTGAACGCCACGGAGTACGTTTAATCCACTCGGCAGAGCCCAGTTTGGTCTTGGACAATTTGCACGGCGTTTCAAAACCTGCTGGGCTCGGTGGCTATCGAACACGGGCCCGCCAAATAGTCCCGCTCAAACCCTGGTTACTTGGCACCTGGTTATCTAGAGTCTTGAGAACAGACGGTTTCCCTCTTAAGGACGGAGAGACCTCCGTGACATGAGATTTTCAAGGTGCTTTGCCTGCCATCTGGGCGCGCTCTCACCTGGGGAGCCGCCTTGCCTTGGTGTCGCCTGCGGTGGGAACATCAACGTCAGTCACGGAGCAGATGGGCCCACGGCCGTTCAATTATGGTTTTCCACGGAAATGAATCTCTTTCTTGAACCAGAATTCGTTATTAACGAGGAGGCCCGGAGTACCGTAGAATATTATATTTTCGAGATTCAAAGCACACCGTTAGGTATCATGTGGCACGCCAACTTGCAGATCTTAGGGCCCAAGGCTGCCTCAGACGCGATCTTGTCTGGTCTCTTCATTTCACCGACGAGGAAACACAGGCCCGGAGAGAAGAATTGGTTCTTCCAAGGCCCCGTAGCCACTCAGGCCCGGACAGGTTTTGGAGATGGGTCTTCCGTTAGCAGAAACAGAAGACGACGTTTGGTAAAACAATCAAATGTGAGCGCCACCATCCTCGGGGTCTTTGGTATGAGCGTGGCATGCTACCGAGTTTTTACACATATCACTCCATTTAATCTTTACAACCACCTAGTGAAGAAGGTGTTTCTACCCCGACTGGGGGACTGCAATTCAGTTCCGACACTAACCACCCCAAGTTAGCGTCAGAACCCACAAGTCAGTCCTCAGACCTCCCCAAGACTGCCCCGCTGTGGATGCCAGTCGGGGGTCCCCAGGCCACCCTCACTTCTGACCAGCGGGGGACCCATTCAGGGCTTCCTACAACCCTCGCAGGTTCAGTAATTCACTAGAACAACGCACGGAACGTGGGCATGTGCTACACTTGTGACCACTGGTCTATTATGAAGGATACACAGAGGGCAGTTACAGGGGGCCCCTGGCGTGGAGCTTCCATGTCCCCTCGCTGGGGAATCGAGACACACACCCCTCCCCAGTACATCCACCTGTTCACCAACCAGGAAGCTGCCCTGCACTTCAGAACTCACTGCAAAGCTACAGTAATCCAAACAGTGTGGCACCAGCATGCAGGCAGATGGATAGCCCAAAACAATAGAATGGAAAGACGGTGTGATTCCAGGATATTCCCTCGGCACATATGGTCAAATGATTTTTGACAAGGGAGCCAAGATCATTTGATGGATAAAGGATGTCTTTTCTACAAGCGGAGCTGGGAAAACTGGGTATCCACATCCACAAGAATGAATTTGGATCCTTACCACATGCAAAAATCAGTTCAAAATGGGTCAGAGACCCGAATGTAAGAGCTGAATTCATTAAAGTCCCGGAAGAAAGCAAGGGGAAGCCTCATGGCACTGGATTGGGCAATGATTTCTTAGATATGATACCAAAGGCACAAACAACTAAAGAAAAAAACAGAAAAATTATGCTTCATGAAAAGTAAAAACTTGCATCGAAAGACACTATCAAGAGAGTAAAAAGGCAACTCACAGAATGGGAGAAAATATTTGCAAATCATGTATCTAACAAGGAAGTGATATTCCCTAGAGAGTTCCGTGCCCAGAGTGCTGGTGTGATTTTGTTACACACGTGAGACTGGACGAGGCGTTGGCCACACGACTGGACTCAGTCCGAGGCCCCTCTCCCGCTCTGGACCGTGCTCGGACCCAAAGTTCCAACCCTCTCATCGCAGGGTTGGTCTCTCTGGCAACCGGCTCCCATGCCTAGCGACCTGCCAGGGCTCACAGGACATGTTCTAGCATGACACGGTGAAAAGAACCAAGTGAACTTAAATCTAATAATATATTTTATTTAACCCAATATATCTAACGTTATCATTTCAACGTATCATCGACGTAAAAATTATTGGTGAGATATTTTCAATCTTCTGTTCATACTAAGTCGTCAAAATCCAGCGTGGGTTTTATAGGTACACACGTCTCAGTTCGGACTGGTTGTATGTCAAGTGCTTGACAGCCGCACGCAGCTCTTGGCCATTGTGTTGGACAGCTCGTGATGACAGCATTCTTTCTGTCCCTGAGAGGGTCCACTGCAGCCCATAAAAGGTTAGAGTCTCTCTGCTTAGGTGCCCACCACACTGTATGGATTCCATCTGCAAACACGGGAGCCACTTCACTGCGTATTGCCTGTCTTCTAGTTTCTATATTCTGATGCTGTGACAACTGAGGCTTTGCTGACGCTGGAGACCCCAGGCGTAGCCCTAGAGCTAGACGTGGATGCTGAGGACCCCCACATGTACCCCTGGGGTCAGGTAATCCCTAGAGATAGTAAACAGCTGGCCTTGGGCACGGGCTTTTCAGATACAAACCAACCAACTCAGAGCCCACACCTCCCAACCATCTCTTTGAAGAGACTCAAACTCTAGAACTCGATCCACCTGCCCTGATCACCTGGGGCCAGCCACCAGCCAATCACCGACAGCCCTACGCCCCGGAGCCAGCTGAAACTATTCAAACTAGCCAATCCTAAGCCTGCTTACCCTGCCTCCCCTGTCGCTTCCTACGGAACCACGTGTCCACGTGTCTCCCCTCGCTCCCTGTGGCCCTGTGTGGCGTGCTCCTCCCCCCACCCCCCGTCCTCTGGGAACCGTGAGTGACAAACTACCTTTTCAGTGGCAACCCCTCCTGATCTGTGGGCCTCATTAGACCTCGAATTTTCTTTCTGTTAATATGCTGTCTTTTAAGAACATTCCATCTTCTTTGGGACTGAGCTGTGGTCCGGGGCCCTGGCGGGTCACTCCGGCGTGTGTCATAAACTTATCAAATGCAGACTTTGCTCACCAGCACAACCTCTCCCGGGGCCGCCTGTGCGGACCTTCCCCAGAGCCAGTTTGGGCGAATGGTCCCTGGAGTCTGGGGGGAATAGCCGGTGACGGGGAGAGGGGCCGCGCGGAGGTCAGGGGCCCGGGTGGCGCGTACAGGGAGACAGGCAGTGACAACTGAGTTACAGGACGCTTCCCAGAAATTGTCTGACCTCGTGGAAAAATCAATGCCCCTCTTGTTTTTGTCTCCTGAAACATTTCATCCGCGACGGTTCTTACCCAGGTGACAACATATTTTATGACAAAGCGCGCGGCAGGCTGCTGGGCCCCTGGCGGCCTCCGACGCAGCCTGACAGCCTCTCCTGTCATTATGGATGAACCTCACCTGCGCGGGGCTGGGACGCGGCTGCTCCCCCAGCTCCCTCCCCCACCTCCCTGGGAGGGAGTCCGGCTGGCTGGTGTGGCAGCAAGAAGGCCGGATCCTGGAATGCCAAAGCTGGGCCCCCATTGCATTACAGGAAAGGAAACTGAGGCCTGGGGAGAGGGCCCTCCCCTCACCAGAAGGTCAGGGTGGGGGTTGTTGCCATTAAGGAGAAAGATTCTGGCTTCCAGTTCAGGGTTCTCTCTGCTCCACCATCAGTAAAGATGACCCCTCCCTCCTCACCCTTGCTTCCTTCCTGCCCTTTCTCCCTCTCCCTCCTCCCTGGCTGTTCCTCCCATTCCCTCCTCCCTCCCTGCCTCCTTTTTCCATGCATATTAGAGAGAGGCTTCCAGTGCCAGGTTCCCAGTGTTTATTTTGACCCAGCCCCAGTTTGCAGACACCCACCAGGGGCCATTTAAGGGGAGAGAAGGGGAGGGAGGGAGGGCAGGCGGCTCTCTCAGGTCCTGCTGGGCTGGGCCTGCCCTTTCTGCATAGACAAACTCCTGTGTCCCACTTAGCACCTACCCACCAGAGCAGGGCCTCTGGGGGTCCAGCCGGGGCAAGGCTTCCCGCCCACCTGCAGGGCTGGGAGGGCCAAGGTTGCGTGGTTTTCTGTCATCCTTGAGGGGAGGCCCAAGGCGAGCACAGACAGCCCCACCTGCAGCTGCAGAGACAGGCTGGGTAGCTCCTGGGTGGGTGGACCCTCCCCACATCCCTGCACATTTACAGGCAGGGGAGGGACTTGTCATGCTGGCTGTGGGATGAAGGGAGACCCAGGAGCCAGTTTCCTCTTCTTCCTTCCACCCGGCTGCCATGGGAGGGCCCTCTTCTGCCTCTGGCTTCCGTCGATCTGTCTGTCCCACTGGGGCCTGGATGCCCTGACGCAGGGGTCCCTTGCAGCCTGGCCCCCGCCTAGGTGGGAGATTCAGGGCGATCAGGCCCAGGACCACCCTGGGGGGTTGTTGAACATGCAAAGGTCCCAGACTCTGTTCCAGATCTCGGGGTTGTAATAGTAGCTGGGCTTGGGCCCCAAATCTGCGTATCTGCCAAGCCCCTCCGGTGAGCCCTTCCTGCACTAAAGGACAGATGCCCCCATGGCAGGACCTGGGATGGAGGGAGGGGAGCCAGGGTTTTCACGGAGCAGGTAGGAGCCCCCCGCTAATGGGAGGGGAGCAGTAGGCTTCTCCCTGCTCCCAAGCTTCAGCGTCTCTCTGTGGAGAGCGGCTGTGCCCGTCAGAAACCAGAGTGGGGGAAGAGAGGCCCCGGAGCTGGCCACCGGCCTCCTTCCTCCCGCTCTCTGCTTGGCCCCTCCCCCTGGGCTGGCCGCCAGGCTTCCCGGGATGGAGACATCCCTCTGTCCCCAGCTGGATCCCAGGAGGAGCCAGAACCCAGCCAGCAATGACTCAACTCACAGCTTAACTAACATGCAAATCCGGGAGCCCAGGGACTGTCTCCCAGCCAGCCAGTGGCCTCCGGGGGGACTGAGGCTCTCGGGTGGGCTGGGGAGGCTGCCGGCCGCCCAGCAAGGGGGCGGTGCGCCGGTCTGTTCCAGTGCACTCAGTCGCTGGTGCCTGCCAGGATGCGTCTCCAGTCTTGGCAAAGGGAAGCAAAGTTGCTGCCGCTGAGTTAATTAGGGAGGGAGGTGGGGCGGGGGTGGAGTTGGCAAGCAGAGGGGTCCTCCGTGCCAAGGGTCCAAGGCAGCGCCACGTGCCGGGCCTGGGGAGGCAGGTGTGGGATGGGGGACGGGGCTGGGGTGGAGCAGAGCCAGCTGTTGGGAGGTCAGCTCTGCCCTCTCCCTGCCCGCACCTGCCGATTCAACAGATGTGGGGGCTGCCCCCAGCAGCCAGCCCTTACTGGGAAGGAGAGCCGGCCCCAGGGAAGGAGCTCGTGGAGGGTGAGGACAGCCTCCGGGCCGTGCTGCCCAGCACGGAGACCACTAGTCGCATGCAGAGATTTAAACTGGAATGGACTGAAGTGAAATAAAATTTAAAATTCAGTTCCTCGTGTGCGCTAGGCCCGCTCCTACTTATCCTCGAGGCTGGCGGCTGCCGTAGTGACAGTGAGGGTTGCTGTCACTGCAGGGTGTCCTGCTGGCCAGGGACGCGCTGGGCTTCAGCAGCTGGCCTCGTACCTCAGAAACAAAACAAGACAAAAACAACTCATCCTTACATTCCACTCGACTGTTTTGACTGCAGCCTAAATCCACATACGTTGTGCTTACGGGGAGCCCTAGGAAGAGCGACGAACACAAACCCTGCCGAGTATGGGGATTGTCACCCAGTCGAGGGATATTTATCGAGGCCCTGCTGTGTGTGTGTGCCAGGCACCGTGCAGAGCCCGCGGTCGCTCAGCTGGGTAAGACCGTCCCCCTCCCCAGGTGCACGGAGCACAGGTGTGCACACGGATGATGTCAGAATCACTTCAGTGTGGGGCGTGTCGTGCTGGGGCGTGGGGGGGGACAGAGACGGCTGGGGAAGCTCGGAGGAAGGCTCTTTGACCAGGCTGGGGTTCAAGGACAGACTTCTAGAAAAATCTGAATTCATCTACCCTTTCTTTGAATGTTATTTATTTATTTATTTAACATTTCAAGGCTCTGCTCTGCTGGGCCCTGTAGTCACTGTTCTGATACGGTTACCGGGAAACCATCATGAACGTCGTTTAGGCTCATGTCAGGGCTTGGGCTATGGAAAGACCGGCTTTGAACTTGCAATTTGTAATTCCCCTCTCCCCAGCTTAACCTTCGTCACGCATTGTCACGTAAAGTCTGCAGACCTAGGGGCTGTCCTTCCACTGATTCACAGATCCCTTCTTTCCCCAGTTAGTCATCTGGGAACCAGAGGACAAGGTTTCTTGCCCCTGCCTCCCAGGGAAGGGGTGGTGTTGGGAAGATGGAGGAGATTATTTAATTTGCAGTGTCTCTGCTGCCAGGGGCTTCATGGCTAGATTTGAGGGGCTGTCCCACCCGGATGACAAGCAATTTCCTAAACGCCATGTCTTGACCCTACCATCTCTCCTGTGGAATTTTGGCTTCCAGGGGATGAATGATATCGAGGTTTTCTCCCCCAACCCCTGCAGAACAATCTCTGCCTTTTAACTAGGATGTTTGGATTATTCACATTTAATGTGACTGTTACTATGGTTGGGATTGAATTTGCCATCTTGCTATTTGTTTTATATTTGTCTCATCTGTTCTTTGTTTTCTTTTCCCTCCATTTCTGCCTTGTTTGGGCAGATTTAGTATTTTTTATGATTCTGTTTTACCTTTGTTGGCTTATTAATTATACCTTTTTTAAAACATTGTTTCTTTAAAGTTTACATTATATAACTTTTTTATCAAAGTCTACCTTCAAATAATGTTATGCTGTTTCATGTGTGGTTTAAGAACCTTAAAACAATGTCCTCCCGTTTCTCCTCTTAGCCTTTGGCTATTATCATATATTTTCCTTCTACCTATGTGCCAAAGCTAATCAATAGAGAAAGAATAATCTTTTCAACAAATGGTGCTGGATCAATTGGATAACCATAATTTCTAAAAAGCCTCAATTCCTATCTCACACTATATACAAAAAATTAACTTGAAATGGATTTTATATCTAAATATAAGAACTAAAGCTTATACAAATTCTAGAAGAAAACACAGGGGAAAAAAATCTTAGCAACCTTGGCTTAGGCAAAGATAGGAAATAGATAAAGCACAAACTACAGGATATAAAGTTGATAAATTAGACTTTATCAAAAATTAAAATATTTTGCCCCTCACTGTGAAAAGATATACCGCAGACTCAGAGGAAATATTTGCAAAAACATATATTTGATAAAGGATTTGTGTTCAGAATGTACGAAGAACTCTCACAACTCAACGATAAGAAGAGGAAAACCCCCTCCCCACAAACAGATTTAAGCGGACACTTCACCAAAGAAGACATATGAATGTCAAATAGCACATGAAAATGTGCCCAACATCCCTGATTATGAGGGACATGCAAATTAAAGCCACAATGGGACAGATAACAGCAAAACATATACATATACTCCATATGTATGTTAGAATGACTGAAGTTCAGAAGATGCTAATGCCAAGTTTTGGCAACAATGGGAAGCAATTGGAACTCTCATGCCTTGTCAGGGAGGACGCTAAATGGTGCAGCCATTTTGTGGTGCAGTTTGTCAGTTTCTCATAAAATTAATAGGCACTTACCACATAACCCAGCAGTTCTACTCCTCAGTTTTTGCCCAGGAGGAGTGAAAACATATACCCACATAAAACTGTATGCGAACACTTATAGCAGTTTTATTCATTATTGCTACAAACTGGAAACATCTAAGATTTCCATTAACTAGTGAATGGACAAATAAATTATGGTATATTCATAGAATGGAATACGACTCAGTAATGAAAACAGTGAACCCTGGATACATTCAACAACATGTGTGAATCTCAAAAGCATACATGATAAGCCCCAATACATTGTTATTATTTTTGTCCTAGTCATCTTTTAAAGAGATTTAAAACATAAAATCATTATCTTACTATTTTTTATTTTGCGAATATTTTTCATTTCTGTCCTCTTTGATTCCCTTGTGTAGATCTAAATTTCCATCTGACATCATTTTCTTTCTGCCTTCTTTTAAAATTTCATATAGTACTTATCTGTTGGTAATAAATTATCTCAGCTTTTGTATGTCTGAGAGAGTCTTTATTTTTAAAACTTGTTTTCACAGGGTATAGATTCTAAATTGTCACTCCCCCACCCTTTCTGTACTTTGAAGATGTAGCTCCAGACTGGGCATGGTGGCTCACGCCTGTGACCCTAGCACTCTGGGAGGCCAAGGCGGGAGGATCACTTGAGGTCAGGAATTCGAGACCAGCCTGAGCAAGAGTGAGACCCCATCTCTACTAAAAATAGAAAAACTTAGCCAGGCATGGTGGTGCACCTGTAGTCTCAGCTACTTGGGAGGCTGAGGCAGGAGAATCACTGGAGTTTGAGGTTGCTGTGAGCTAGATTGATGCCACAGCACTATAGCCCAGGTGATGGAGTGGGACTTCCTATCAAAAAACAAAAACCAAAAAACAAAACAAAACAAAAAAACACAACCAAAAACCAAACAAACAAGAAAAGCCATGCAGCTCCATTGTCTTGGGACTTGTGTTGTTTCCGATGAGAAGTCTGCAGTCATCCTTATGTGTGCGTGTTTCTGTGTGCTTTGTCTGTTTCTCTGGCTGCCTGTAAGATTTTTTTCTTTATCACTGTTTTTTTCACAATTTGATTATGTCGCCCCTTGGTGTATTTTCTTTGCTTGAGCTTTGGATCTGTGGCTTATTGATTTCATCAAATTGTTAAAAATTTTTGGTCATTAATTTTCACAGCAAGTTTTTCTGCCCTTCCCTCTCTCCGGTCCTGCTGGGACTCTTCTTATACATATGTTACACTGCTCGACATTGTGCTGCAGCTCACTAATGCTTTATTTTTTCCCAATTAATTTTCTCTCTCTAGTTCATTTTAAATTGTTTCTATTTCTATGTCTCCATGTTTACTGCTCTTTCTTCTTCTGTGTCTAATCTGTTGGTTATCCTATCTGTAGTATTTTTCATCTTAGTTTTTTTAACTTCTAAAAGTTTTATTGAGACTTCTAAAAAATATGTCTTCCATTTCTCTCTTCATCATGCTTATGCTTTCCTCTACTTTCTTGAACATATAAATTATAACATCTGCTTTAATGCGCTTGTCTGCTGAATGTATGATCTGCGTCATTGCTGGGTCTGTTTCTATTCATTGCGTTTCTTCTGGTTATAGGGCCTAGTTCCTGCTTCTTTGCATGTCTGGTAATTTTCGATTGAATTCCAGACATTCTCAATTCCTGCGATTATTCCTTTAAATATATTTGGACCCTTTTTCTGGATAATTTACTTGGAAATTATTTGATTTTTTTTTTTTCAAGGATTACTTTTAAGCTTTGTTTTGCAGGTTTAGACCAGCCTTTCGTTGAGGGCTAGTTTAGTCCCTCTTCTGAAGCAAAGCCTTTCTGAGGACTCTGCTTGATATGTCCTGTGTTAGGAGGTCTTTCTACTGCTTGTAGGGTACATGAGATATACTCCAGCCTATGTGAGCTGCTGGGATTGTTCTATCTGCTACTTTCCTTTTCCCCAGCCTCAGTAATATTTTCACACGGATGCCCTGATGAGTATTCAGCCAAAGGCTTCAGGGGAACCCTCTGTAGATCTCTTTCTGTGTGCAGCTCTGTCCTCTCCAGTACTCTGCCCTACACAGTCCGGCTGCCTTGACTCTCCCAAACCCTGAACACTAACTATCTCCTTAACTCAGTGAGATCACTGGACACCATGTGGCTTCCGCCTACCTATACAGTGGTTTGAAAGGTCTCTCCAGGTTGTCATCTGGGGCACTTGTACGTGTCATATCATTTGCTGCTCCTCTCTGAGGTCACTCTTCTGAGACACCTGTGGGCCAATGTCTGAAAACTGTTGTTTTATATAGTTTGCTATTTTTAGTTGTTTAAGGTGGGATGGTAAATTGTCAAAAGTCTTCTATCACGGCCAAAGTCTTGGTGTTTACAGTTTGAAAGAGAGAGAGAGAGACCAGGCACTTACATGTTGAAATATCTTTAGAGCAGCCAAATGAGGTGCTATGATTGCTCATAGAGAGAGAAAATCATTTCTACCTGTTGGCTAAAGACTCCCATCACCAAGAAGGCAGCATCTCTACCTCACCAACCACACAGTAATCACCCCCAACTCCGCATCTCCAGACTCTCTCCCCTGAGTTCTGGGCCCCTACATGTGACATAACATTTGGTTCATCTCCACCTGGATCTGTCACCAGCCCCTCAAACTCCACATATCCAAAGCCGAATGCTCGCGTGTGTCTTTCCAAATCCTGCATGCTCAGACTCTTCTCTGACACTAGCGAGTGGTCCTTTACCATGTAGTAACTTGTCACTTTCACCAGGAAGCCCCCAACAGCTGCAGCCTTTCCCACCTGTGCCACCCAGCCCAGCCCACAGCGGATCATCTGCCCACCTTCTGTGCTGCGCCCCATGCCCAGGTGTTTGGTTACAGCCTCCTGGGATCCTGTGGACCCCTTGAGGGTGGGCTGCTGTGTTCCTTCTGTGTGTGTGTCCTGGGCTGTTTAGTGCTTAGCACACAGCGGGGGTCCAGTAAGCCCTCCTTCAGCAAGGGGTCTCCTGCAACAGTGATTGGCAAATAGTGCTTGGATGATTGGTGACTCAGTTGTATGGGCAAGGAAAAAAAAATGAACCTGGGGACATTCCTGAGATTAATCCCTTAAACCAGGGGTCAGAAAACTTTTTCTTAAAGGGATAGATAGTACATATTTTAGGCTTTGTAAGCCATCCTGCTATCGTAGCATGAAAACAGCTATAAACTACACATAAACAGACTGGCCTGGCTCTGTTCCAATAACTTTATTTACAAAAACAGGTGGAGGGCTGGAGTTTGCTTCTTCCTACCCTAAATTAAACCCGGCTGGGCTTAACCTAGCACACCGTGTACTCTCCTTGCTGCCTACGTCCTCTCTGCCTGCACCCTGAAAACCCCCTCCCCGTGCCTCCCCCATCCCATGATTTTTAAAATTTTAACTACCAGCCTGGCTGTGAGAAGCCTGAGAAGCCCCCTGCAGGACAGAGGGGAGAGTCGGGAAGAGTTTCATCAGGTGGGTCCCTCCTTCTGCGATGTCTGTTGCTAATGGAAACTCACTTGTATACACACACGCTCAAGAACATTGCTCCAGCTCTCTGGGCTTCAGCCCCTGCATCTGCCGGGCGAATGATCCGGCGTGGGTTGGGTCCTGCTCCCCAGGCGACGTGTTTTGCTTTTCACGGGCATGTCCTCCCACCGCCCTCTCCCCGCGTCTCAGGGCCCCGAGCAAGGGCCAAATGCCGCTGAGTTTGGGGGGCAGCAGGAGCCCTGCCTGGGGTAGTTCTCCTGAACTCACAGAGCCTTGGGGCTGGGAAACGAGAATTTATCTGGGAAAGCGCTTTGAAAATAAATAAAATGGGGAGAGTCTAGTCCGACTCAAATGTAAAACATTCAAAATAGAGAACAGGTTTCCAGCTCACTGTGAAAAGCCACTCAGGATGGGGGAGGCCTGGGCCCCTCCTTCCCCCCACCTGTCTGCCCATCCGTGGCCCGCTCAGCGTCACTTTGCTCATCGTTAAATAGGAATCGTCCCCGTCCTGGCGTCCGGCCCCATGAGGGCTCCTTCACGGCTGTGACTGCATTTCGTAAACAGCTCAGGCAGGACGCGTGCAAGCAATTACCCAGCTATTTCCCTGCGTTCTGGACCCCCGAGCCAGGCCCAAGACTTGAAGCTGCTGTTGCTGCTGCTGCTGCTGCTGCTTACTTTTGTGGAAGGGAGGCTGGGAAGGGTGGAAGGATGTGGTGAGACGAGGAACAAGGATGGACGATGGGAATTTTTTGCCATAAGACGGGGACGTGCCCAGAGGGTCCCGGTTGCCCTTGGCGTTCCCGTCCCTCTCCAGCTGCCTCCTCTCCCGCTTCCCTCGGTTGTTCCCGTTGTTCGGAAGCCAGACACGTGGCTCCTTGCAGGATGCGGCCTCCTGCTCCCCCCACCCAGGAAGACAGGGACCAGGCCCTTGGGGCGAGGGGCACCAAGGGCTTGAGTGGTGACGGGCAGGAGAGGGGCTGCCACCCTGTGCCAAACATGTGGCAGAATCACTGTTTTCATTTTTTAAAGTCAACCTCCCCCCCCCATTATCCTTAGGCCATTTGGTAGTTGTTGCCATGGAGACCACAAGCAAAATGGCATGCAAATCAACACAAGCAACACCAACGGGAAAGGGCAGGAGATGGTGGTGGGTGGAGCGGGGGTGGGGAGTGGGGGGGGCTGCAGGCGGTGCTTCCACCTGCAGACTCGTTAGAGCCTGATGGAATGAAAGGCTCAGGGAGGGGTCCCCAGGGTTCTAACAGGCTCCAGTCCAGAATCCGGTGGGAGGCGTCGGACGCAGTACAAACACCCAGGTTCCAGGTGATCAGCCAGGGACGCTGGGAAGAGGCCCGTTACCCTCCAGCGTGGCGGCCTCCAGCTTTTGCAATCCAGTATGGCTGGGAGGGGCTGAGTGCACAGAGCTGGCTGCCAGGGAAGGCCCCACACTGGTGAGGGCCCCCTGGGCTTACTGCCACCTTGGCAGAGGCTGTGGAAGACCAGCCCTCCAGACCCAGGGCCCAGGGCTTGGGCCAGGCCCCTGCCTCCCTCCGCTTGGCAACAGTCGCTAGAGGGGTTCCCAGGCCGTCTGCCCCCCGCCGGTATGTCTGACTATGCAAAGGGGCAACTGGACAGCTTAATTTTTAAGAAGAAAAACCACACAGCCCCCAAGAATATAAATACATGAAATTACGGCTTCTTGATTGAAATAAGGACTGACTGTGGGAGAGCGATTGTGGGGGGGACTTTTCCCTTTTTCCTGGAGGCTTCCCAATCCAGGCTGATGGAAGCCACACAAAGTGCTCCGTGGGGCTCCATGGGGCCGTGCCCGGGGACACCCAGCTCTGCAGAGTCCCTCATGGGAAACAAGCTCCAGTGTTCTCAGAGAAGTTTTGAGAAGCAGAGATTAGCATGTAGAGTGGGGCCCACCCCCAGTCCCTTCCCCTCAGCGTGCAGCTTCTTCTGGGGTCCCCCCATCCCCCAGCTGCCTCTTCTGAAACTCCTCACCAGCCCTTCCTCTTGAGAGGCCCTTGGCAGAGTGCTCAGGCCTCCGAGAAAGGGAGAATCATCGCAGACGTCGCAATCTCAGAATTCGGCTTGGACTGGCTCCGGGGCTGTGAACGCAAAGGAGCGGGCACAGGCAGGCAAGGCCTAGGGCAAGGTGAGAGGTGATGGTGGCTTGGACCAGGTGAGGCCCCAGGAAGGCCTGGGGGAGCCCGGGCTGCCAGACCAGGCCAGCTGGTGACAGGGAGACTACTGAGGGACGGAAAGGGCCATGGGTGCACAGGGCCGCCCCTCCCACATCGCAGCTGCCCTGCGACCCCGCCCTCCTGACTTGGGCACCCGGAGTCCAGGCAGCTTTGCCAGGCTTGTGTGGGATGGCCCCTGAGTGTGGGGGCTTCCTTCCTACTCTCCGGAACCCTCTGGCCATAAGGATGGTCAGTGGAGGAGGCAGGGAGGGAGGAGTGGCCGGGAACACGTCTGTGCATCAGGAGCAGGAATTCTGGGGGCCCAGGAGGCGGGTAGCCTGTGGTGAAGGCACAGGCCTGGGGCTCGCCCTGTGGGGGGCCCGATCCCACATCTGCAGCAAACTGGCCGTTCTGCCCCGGGAGGAGTGGCTCGAGCTGCCCGGGTCTCGATTGGCCAGGCTGGCGCTCACGTGGGGGGCCGGGTTGCTCTGCAGCCACTTCTTGGGCGTCCTGGGCACCGCCCCCAAGGGGGGCCGGGGCTCCCCAGCTCTGAAGGGCATCCAGCAGCCTGTGGCCGACTGACTCACAGAATCCTGGCAGCGGTGCCAAGACGAATCACCGCAGGCCAGACATCGGAGCCGGAGAGCTGAGCCAGCGCCGTGCCAGCCGCCGGCGGAGGGCCGGTGTTGATAAAGGCGGGCGGGCTCGAGTTCTCGGGGCGTGCCGTGTGCGTCTCCCAGGGGGGAAGAATCACCTCGCTCAGCCGCCGCCGCACAGTCCCCTGGAGACGGGGCACAGAGGCGCCTCTGCCTGGGGTTCGCTTACTTGGCAAGCGACCCGCGACTTGGACCGTGTGTGCCCGTGCGTGCCAAAGGCAGCCACAGCGGCGGGGTCTGACGCGTTGGAACGGTGCAATTTCCAAATTAAATCGCCGGGCCTGCCGCCGCCGTGCCCTCTGCAGGGACAGAGGGTGGCCAGTTCGTACACTCGCAAAACGCAAGCAGCAGGGAGAGCCCCAGGAGATGCTGCTGGAAGACAGCGCGGGACGGGGGTGACAGGCCACACACCCTGCAGAGCACACACGGCGTGTCCCCTACACTGTGGGGATTTTCAAAGGCCGGGTGGAGACTGGGATTCCAGAATACCCGCTGTGTTCTAGCCGGGCCCTGGGCTAGGAGCTGCATGTATCATTTCATCCTCACAGGTCGCTGCGTTTTTGCCCAGCAGAGAAGGAAAGAAGACTAACAGGTGATCCCCGGGGGTGCGGGGCTGTTAGGTGGCAGGTGGGATCTGAACTCGGGACGGTGGGGCCCTGCCAGCTGCTGAGTGTGTCTATTCCAGTTACTGGCCCTCGAGAGCAGGAGGCCGGGCAGGCCCGTGGAGGGGCCGGGATGGAGGAGAGGTGGGCTCTGGCTCTTGCTTAAAAGAATCGTCTGGTCGCTGAGGGTGGACGGTGGGGCGAGTGCAGCAGAAGAGCCCGTCAGGAGGCTGTCTGTGGAGTTCCGGGAGGTTGTGGATGTGACACGTGTATGTGACACATGTGTGTGACATGTGCATATTGTTATGGGCTAAATTGTGTCACCCCGTTCATATGTTAAAGCCCCAACCCCTAGGAGCGCAGAATGTGGTCTTATCTGGAAATAGGGTCCTCACAGAGGTAATTAATTAAGGGAATGTCACTAGGGTGGGGTCTAATCCAATATGACCCGTGTCCTTGGAAAGGGGGAAATCAGGACACAGAGAGAGGCACCCAGAGGGAGGAGACAGAGCTTCCGGGTCCCGTCCTGCGGTTAAGGAGCTTGCAGGTTGCCACTCGGCCCTAACGACAAGTAAAAAGCCGAGCAAACTGAAAAATCAGCAATTCTTCTTGGACCCATAAGAGAAATGAAGTCGCAGGATAAGCTGCTGCCCCAGAACCAGAGAGACAGATGGGTAGATACAGAGGGTCACGACCTCCCGGAGCAGAAGCCACCAGGGGAAGCAGGTGCAGGGCGGGGAAGGCCCAGGCCCCTGTGGATCTTACCCCTGGGAGCTCGACTGGGTTTTTACAGTAACTGTTGGAGAAAAATCGTCCTTCCCGCAGGGAAGGGGAAAAGGGATCGTTTGGAAATACTCCAGCGCCTTCCGTTCTTCTCAGCAGGGTCTGTGCTAAGGAGACACGAGTGAGCCACACCCCGCCCTGCTGGGGTTTAGCAGAGCTCCCTGAGCCGGGGAAGCACAACGCCACTTCCAGCCAATCCAGCCATCCTGTCCCCCGACTCAGAGAAAAAACCCTGAGAAACACCTGTGAAGTTCACAGCCTGGGAGCACAGGCTCACGGACAAAGACCTGCTCACGGGACTGCAGACACCACCCCCCACACACAGCTCCCACCTCACCTGCTCACGGGACTGCAGGCACCACCCCCCACACAGCTCCCACCACATAACTACATCACTCACGGCAGTTCCTTGCACCCAGTACCCCATGCCCAGCAATCAAGGAGAAATTTCAAGGCACAGAGAAAGGCAAGGAAACATGGTTCAAAGAGACAGCACAAGCATCAGGCCGGACATGGTGGGGATGTTGGAATTACCAGTCTGGAAATTTAGAACAACGGTGGATAAGGTGCTGCAGGCCTTAATGGGTGCGGTAGACAGCGTGGGAGAAGAGATCGGCAGCCTAAGTGGAGATGGGCATCCCAAGAGAGAACCAAAAGCAAATGCTGCCCTATAACAAAAATGAAGCCTCCTTAGCAGCCTGGACAGGGCTGAACAAAGAACCTCTGAGCTTGAGATGTATCAATAGCAACTCCTAGAAGTGAAAACGAAGAGAACAAAGACTGAAGAAAACAGCACGGAATACCCAAGAACAACTACGGAAGGCGTGACGTGGGCTCGACGGGAAAACCAGCAGCAAAAGAAAGAGAAAAGTCTGGAAGAAACGTTCGCTCGGCCGGGTACGGCGGCTCATGTCTGTAATCCTAGCACTCTGGGAGGCCGAGGCGGCCAGATTGCTCAAGGTCAGGAGTTCAAAACCAGCCTGAGCAAGAGCGAGACCCTGTCTCTACTAAAATAGAAAGAAATTAACTGGCCAACTAATACATATAGAAAAAATGAGCCGGGCATGGTGGCGCATGCCTGTAGTTCCAGCTACTCGGGAGGCTGAGGCAGTAGGATTGCTTGAGCCCAGGAGTTTGAGGTTGCTGTGAGCTAGGCTGATGCCACAGCACTCACTCTAGCCTGGGCAACAAAGTGAGACTCTGTCTCAAAAAAAAAAAAAAAAAGAAGGAAAGAAACGTTTGCAGCAAGGATGTCCCCAGATTAATGTCAAACCCCAACCCACAGACCCAGGAAGCTCAGAGAACACCAAGCAGGGTATATGTAAGAAACAAAATGAAACAAAACAAAACTATACCTAGGCATATCATTTTCAAACTACAGAAAATCAAGACAAAACAAGGAAGCCAGAGGAAAAAACCCGTCATCTGTCTCGGAGCAGAGATGAAATTTACATCCGACGTCTCTGCAGCAGCCTCGAGAGCAAAAAGAGCGTGGAGTGAAGTAGTCGAAGTGTTGAGTGAAGAAGCCACAAACCTAGCACTCAGCGCCCTGCCAGGTAGAGACTTTCAACATCCTGGTCATCAGGGAAATGCAAACCGAGACACCTCCTCCCACCCACTAGGATGGCTCCTATCACAAACCCAGGAAACAGTAAGTGTCAGCTAGGAGGTGGTGACATTGGACCCCTTGCGCCCTGCTGGCGGTGGGAATGTAAAAGGGGGTGGTTGCTATGGGAACAGGATGGTGGTTCCTGAAAAAATTAAAAGTAGAATCACCATTTGCTCCAGCACTTCCACTTCTGTGTGTATCCCCCAAAGAATTGGAAGCAGGGTCTCGAGGAGATTTGTCACCCGTGTTCGTAGCAGCATCATTCCCGGCAGCTAAGAGTTGGAAGCAACCCAGGTATCCGTCGACAGGTGAGCGTGGGAGGCACACACCGTGGAATGTCGTTCGGCCGTGCAAGGGGGAAATCCTGCCATACGCTACGTGGATGAGCCTTGAGGACGTCGTGCTAAAGGAAGCAAGCCAGTCGCAAAAGGACAAATGTTGTAGGGACCCACTTATGGGAGGTCCCTAGAGTAGCCAGGTTCAGAGAGACAGAAAGCATTAATAGAAGGGCGGCGCCAGGGCCAGGGGCAGGGGGATGAAGGGGGAGTTAGTGTTTAATAGGGATGGAGTTTCGGTTTTGAACGATGAAAAGAGTTCTGGAGGTGGACGGTGGTGATGGTCGTACGACATCATGAGTATATTTAATCCCACTCTCCCCGCACCCAGGCTTAGGGAGAAGGGTTTTAGCGAACACCTCACCCTGTCCTGATCTGGAGGGGACAGAAGGCGATGGCAGCCAGCCCGCCCCTGGGACTTCTCACGGGACTTCCCAACAGGTGTGGCCAAGTCCCTGCAGGGAGAATGGACATGGCCAGGTGAGGCAGAGGCAGGTAGAGGGCACCTTTCAGCAAAGCTACCCGGGCGCATCCTGGCCTGCGTGTGCTCAGATCTGGGCTCACGCACAATCACAGCTGCTGCGCTCCCTGCCCCGGCTCCCTCCCTCCTCCTGCCCTTCTCTGCCCGACACCCACCCCTGCCCCCACAGACCCCAGCTCCGGACCGTGTCCGCACCACCACACGGTGCTGCCTGGGTTACTTCCAGAACCTTCTCCCCGCTGCCCTCACACTTGTTCTGTGCAGCAAACTCTTCTCCTTCCCCCTCCCACCCCGAGACTGGCCCAGGGCCTGCCCAGCCCCTCGCAGACACTCCGCAAGTGTTCGTGGGAATGGACACGCACAGACCTCCGGAAGCCACCAACCGGGAAGGAGCCGAGCCAGGCAAAGAAGCGCGGGCACTGGGAGGCCCCGTCGGACAGCGCGAGGGCTGACATTCATCAGGAAACGTGACAGATGCGCCAGGAAGATCTGTTGGTCCCCTCAGCTGCAATTAGCCGGGCTCCCCTCTCCCCGGGAGGCCACTCTGGCTTCGCCGCAGGACGCCGGTCCACCCTGCACATCCTCCCGCGGGGACCAGTGGCTGGCGACCCTGGTCGTCGGCAGGAATAGACGGCCTGCGGCACAGGGCTGTCTTTATCTCGTGCAGCGCCTTGCCGTTTCTTCTGAGACCCAGGGACGCTGAGCTCCGGGGCAGGCACGGCCCCCTTACACGTCCTGGGAGTCTGGTTTCTTCTTGGGGCTGAAGCAGGGACATCGTGCCCTCCTGAGGCCGCCCTGCACGGCGTGACTCGCTTTTCCCCTGGTGGCCGCAGCAGCCCTCTGAGCCCGGCACATTCTCAGGGGGGCAGGTTGCTAGGCTCGCGTGTGGCTACTCTGAACGGGCCACTCTGGGGCTCCTCCCCCAACACACACACACACATGCACAGGTGCACAGGTGCGCACACGCCTTCCGTAAGCTGCAGCACAGCAGATGCGGCCACTTGGACTGCACGGCGGCAGCCGTGGATTCTGGGGCTCGGCTGTCCCTGGGGAGCGGGCTGGGGGCGTTAATGACAGCAGCCGCCCTCCCCGAGCAGCCTCTGAACTCGATCGCTCTTTAATTATCTGGAATTTTAAAGCGCCATCCTCACCCTCTGTATGTGATGGTGGAGGAAATCGGAGCGTCCGTTAATTACCCGATCCATATGTAAAGTGTCACACACGATTCTCCCAGAGCCAAAGGGTTCTTGCTCTGAGACCTGCATCATCTCTCAGTATCGACACGGAGTGTCGGGAAGGGGACCTCGGAGCCCGATCCTGCCGGGGCCTCCACCCAGGGTGCCCCAGCACCTGCCCTGGCGGCTGGGGCCCCCCTGCAGCAGGAAGGGAGCGAAGGGTCCAGAGATAGAATTAAGAGTTTGATATAGTCTGTCATTGCCATCTAGGAAGAAAAAAAAAAAAAGAAAATAATTAATAAGAAAAAAAAAAGAGTTTGATAAACTCCTTCCAGCAGAGTCTGCTAAGCAGGCATGAGTGAACACTAAGCAGAACAT